>CM059192.1:41370581-41578081 GCA_030323885.1 Branchipolynoe longqiensis | reverse complement strand
GTTGACATATATATCTAGTTACGAAGCATCCTTCAGATTAGAATCATGAGAGGAAAAGACAAAATATCATTGAAACCAGACCAGATGCTCTGGCTGCAGTCTAGTAGTACTAGGGCCTGCTGAGTGAGTTACATTACAATCCCTTTGCTTGAAGCCTTGCTGTAAAAATACGAGAAACGGTGGTTATACGAGACAGAACCCCAAGTCGGGCATGGTTAGGCATACTTGTGTTGGAGTGTGTGTGTGTGTGGGGGGGGCGGGGGGGTATGGTTGACTGCGAGGTTTCTCTGAAAACACAGGTAATAGAGGCTTATCAGCCAACCACCAGGGACGAAGTGGAGGCACACAGGTGATCACGAAGCAACAAAGAGACACAGGTATGAACGGGGTTGGGGGGAGAGAACCTCATGAAGAAACACAAATTATGTAGGCATACATACAATTAGATTATTGTAATATGTGTGCTATATATATAATATGTATGCTATGCATGTTGTGTATTCTATGCGAAATCTGTGCAATCCAATGTATGCGCAATGCAATGTATGTAATGCGTAATATTGTAATCAATAAATTCAGTAATTTCAGTAATGTGTAATAATATTACACATATATCACATGCACACATGCACACATTGTGTGAGCATTCTGTGCAATCTGCACTCATTGCACCCTGTGTAGTATTTGTAGTGTATGTATATATATATATATATATATATATATATGTGTGTATATTACATGTATGTAATGTGCATAGTATATCCTATTTTTGTAATATGTGTAATGTGTAATAGGTTTACTATTCTAATATGCACCCCGTCCTGATATGACCTTAGATGTTGCTAGGACGTAAATTAACAACAAACAAACTCTAATATGCACAATATATGTAATAGTACCGTTTGATACACGTAGGAGTAAAATAGTGTAACATGTGTAATAACTAATAATAGTAATAGATGTAATATGTGTAATGTGTGTAATATTGTAATATCTGTCATATGTAATATATGGGTAATATATGGGTAATATATGTAATACATGCAATACATGCAATATGTGTCATACATGTAATACATGTAATGCGTGTAATACATGTAATACATTTAATACATGTATTACATGTAATAAATGTAATAAATGTAATAAATGTAATACATGTATTACATTAATATATGTTATAATACATGTAATATATGAAATAATACATGTAATACATATAATATATGTAATACATGTAACACATGTAACACATGTAATACATGTAATTTATGTAATATATGTAGTACATGTAGTACATGTAATACATGTAATATGTGTAATACATGTAATATATGCAACACATGTAACACATGTAGCACATGTAACACATGTAATACATGTAATACATGTAATGTAAGTAATATATGTAATATATGTAATATATGTAATATATGTAATATATGTAATATATGTAATATATATAATATATATAATATATGTAATATATGTAATACATGTAATATATGTAATATATGTAATGTAAGTAATATATGTAATATATGTAATATATAATATATGTGTAATGTGTGTTGCATATGTAATGTGTGATATGTTTAAATGTGTAGCAAATGTAGTGTGTGCTGTGCTTACTGTGTGTAGTGTGAATATATGATATATGTATGTGAGGTGTGTAATATCTGTAATGTGTATAATTAATATATATAATAATTAATATATGTAATATGTGCAACATGTGAAACGTGTGTAATGGATGTCCTCTGTGCCATGCCTGGAATGCATGTAATGTGTATAATTAAAAGAATTAGTGAGTGCTTGTTTGTTTATTCTGCTCAAAACGGTTAAATGCATGCACGTGTTTTTGTCGCAGTGCAGTAGTGGTCCACACGGATTGATTTCCTTTATCAATAATTTATGTAAACTTGTTTGTGGTGTACCGATTTGTGACAGTGCACACTCATGGTGACTTTATAGTGCTGCCGTACTGGGAGACCAGGCTGTCAACACCATGACCAGATACCCCACTCAGTCACATTATCCTGACACCGAGCCAACCAGTCCTTGCCCTATGCTAATAATGCCGAGCACCTGGCTAGGAAGTGACAAGTATCAATTTTTTAAGTCATTGGTTTGACTTGATCAGTTTGAACCCTACGATCTACTAAACTGGGAGACAGACACTCAAATCATTTGGCCATCCCGTCTGGTCGAGAATGTAGTATGTGTAACACACCACCGGCCATATGCAGGAGTCGGTGATAGTGTCGGTTGGTGTTAGCCGGTAAACGCATTTAGCTATCACTGCCCACGCGAAGTATGTCACGCCATATGCAGGAGCGCCTAAACGGTTGGTGTTAGCTAAATGTGAATCCCTTGCCGCCGGTTCCCAGCGAGCCCCACTATTTGGTTGGTTGGTTTCTCCACACACCGGGGACCAGCAGGCCTTGTCATTCGGCGAAGGCGGCGGCGATTTGTTTACTTTACATTCATCGAATCGAAAATATTAATATCGCCGCCGTTGCGGCGGCAGCATTATTCTCGCTTCGATTTTAGGGTTAATTTAATAAAATTTCACTATTTGACTATGTAACTCTGTTAAATATGATAGATTTGGGCCTAATATATTGCCGCTGCCGCTTTCATACCGGCGGCAGCGATTTGTTTAGTTGACATTCGTCGATTCGAAAATATTGCCGCCGTTGCGGCGGCAGCGTTATTCCCGCTTCCATTTTAGGGTTAATTTAATAAAATTTCACTATTTGACTATGTAACTCTGTTAAATATGACAGCATTGAATAGATTTGGGCCTAATATATTGCCGCCGATGTGGCAGCGGCGATGGACAGTATGGATATCGACGTCCATGCGGCGGTGGCGGCGGGGATTTGTTTACATTCGTCGAATCGAATAACGCCGCCAATGCGGGGGGGGGGCATTTAACTTGAGTTACTGGATGGGACCTTCCACGCCAGCCCACTAGGGGGCGGGGGGGGGGGGGCGCCCTGTGGAGTACTTAGGGTGCTAAGTAAGTCGTTCTAATTACCCACCGGAAGCGGTGGCCGAATCGGTAGAGCGCAGGCTTCCCGTGCGCAAGGTCGAGAGTTCCAATCTCAGTCGAGTCAAACCAATGATTACAGAGAGTGTGTGGATACCAGCATCAATTAACGCGAAGGATTCCGTCATAAAGAGTGTTGCCATAATACAGTATGGTGTATAACATAAGGGTAAACTTAAAGTTGCATAGTCCGATGGTTTTTACCGGACGCGTTGGCCGAATCGGTACAGCATAGGCTTCCCATGCAGAAAGTTGGGAGGTTGAATCCCAGCTGAGTCAAATTTATCAAATTGATATGTGTTGTTACCTAGCCAAGTGCTCAGCATCAATAATGGGATAGGGCAAGGGCTGGGTTGCATAGTATCACGATAATGTGACTGCGGGGGATATTGGGTCATGGTGTTGGCGGCCTCGTATTCCAGTGGGGCAACACTATACAGTGACAATGAGTGTACACTAGGTGTATGTGGTGACGTGTGTGGTGTGTGCCTGACAGTGTGTGCTAGGTGCAAATGGTGATGTATGTGGTGTGTGCCTGACACTGGTAACATTGTGACAGTATGTGCTAGGTGTAGGCAGTGACGTGTATGTGGTGTGTTCCTGACACTGGTGACAGTGTGACAGTGTGCGCGAGGTATATGTGGTGACATGTATGCGGTGTGTTCCTGACACCATGACAGTGTGACAGTATGTGCTAGGTGTGGTTGGTGACGTGTATGTAGTATGTTCCTGACACTCGTGACAGTGTGACAGTGTGTGCTAGGTATATGTGGTGACATGTATGCAGTGTGTTCCTGACACCATGACAGTGTGTGCTAGGTGTGGTTGGTGATGTGTATGCGGTATGATCCTGACAGTGTGACAGTGTGTGCTAGGTATATGTGGTGACATGTATGCGGTGTGTTCCTGACACCATGACAGTGTGACAGTGTGTGCTAGGTATGGTTGGTGATGTGTATGCGGTATGTTCCTGACACTGGTGACAGTGTGTGCTAGGTATATGTGGTGACATGTATGCAGTGTGTTCCTGACACCATGACAGTGTGACAGTGTGTGCTAGGTGTGGGTAGTAATGTGCATGGGGTATGTTCCTGACACTGGTGACAGTGTGTGCGAGGTATATGTGGTTACATGTATGCGGTGTGTTCCTAACGCGATGACACTTGACAGTGTGACAGTATGTGCTAGGTGTGGGTGGTGACATGTATGTGGTATGTTCCTGACACTGGTGACAGTGTGACAGTCTGTGCTAGGTATATGTGGTGACATGTATGTGGTGTGTTCCTAACATCATGACAGTGTGACTGTGTGCTAGGTGTGGGTGGTGATGTGTATGCGGTGTGTTCCTGACACTGGTGACAGTGTGACAGTGTGTGCTAGGTATATATGATGACATGTATGCGGTGTGTTCCTGACACCATGACAGTGTGACAGTTTGTGCTAGGTGTGGTTGGTGAGGTGTATGCGGTGTGTTTCTGACACTGCTGACAGTGTGACAGTGTGTGTGAGGCATATGTGATTACATGTATGCGGTGTGTTCCTAACACCATGACAGTGTGACAGTGTGTGCTAGGTATATGTGGTTACATGTATGCGGTGTGTTCCTAACACAATGACACTTGACAGTGTGACAGTATGTGCTACGTATGGGTGGTGACGTGTATGCGGTATGATACTGACACTGGTGACAGTGTGACAGTGTGTGCTAGGTATATGTGGTGACATGTATGTGGTGTGTTCCTAACACCATGACAGTGTGACAGTGTGTGCTAGGTGTGGGAGGTGACGTGTATGTGGTGTGTTCCTGACACTGGTGACAGTGTGACAGTGCGTGCTAACTCCATGTGATGACGTATATACCATGTGTCCCTGACACTGCTGACAGCGTGTGTGGTGGCGGAGGGAATGGAGAGCAGAATGAGGTATGACGACATAAACTGACAACAGATTGCACCCTGGGAACGACACCCCTCGAGAACATGGCGGCGGGCCTGCAAGAAGCCGGTCTCCGACGCATGCGCATCTCCGCCTCTCCTTCACTCCTTCTCTCCCTCCCTCTCTCCCCACGGGGGCCATACATAACCGTCCCGGCCATACATAACCGTCCCCACACATTACCATAGCAACCGTCATAAACAAGCGAATAACTCAAGCGATCATCCCGGTGTCGCGGGTTAAATTCTCAGTGGGTTTAGCGTCTACGCTCGGGGTTCTGTGCATGCGTCAAAATCGAACGGTATCTCAGCGTATTCGATTAACCAACTCGGGTGACCCGAGAGACTCTTTGAACCACAAATGTGATGTCATCGCTCCTAGTCAAACCCCAGCCAAGAGGTGGGTTACACTTTTTGCACACGGCAAGTGTTTTTGTCAACTCCACTCGCTGTGTTCTATTTGAATTTTTAGGAACTCGGGTGACCTGAGTCACCCGGGTCGTGTTAATCGAAAATGATCATGCTCAGAACCCCGAGCATAGACTCTAAACCCACTGAGAATCTAAACCACGACACCAGTGTCGCGGTTTACATTCTCAGTGGGTTTAGATTCTACGCTCAGGGTTCTGCGCATGCTTCAAAATCGAACGGCATTTCAGCGTATTCGATTAATCAACTTGGGTGACCCGGGCAACTTTTTGACGTACAAATTTGACGTCATCGCTCCTAGCCAACCCCTGCCAAGCAGCCAAGCTGGGGTCGGGACTTTTTGCACACTGCACATGTTTTTGTCAACTCCACTCACAGTGTTCTATTTGAATTTCTACCAACTTGGGTGAACCGAGTCGCCCGGGTCATGTTAATCGAATATGCGCATGCGCACATCCCCGAGCGTAGACTCTAAACCGACTGAGAATCTAAACTGCGACACCGGGTCTTGGCCGGTGTAATAGATGCATGGAGGCACGGCTGCAAGTCTACAGAGTGGTGCATATGTGGGTGGGTGCCTATGTGGGTGGGTGGAGGGACGGATGTGGGAAGGAGTGTGCGTAGGATGGAAGAAGGGCAGTGAGTGGGGGGGGAGTGGGGGGGGGGGGGAGAGTTGAGAGGTGAAGGATGGTGGGAGGCACGGGCGGGTGAGGAGGGATTGTGGAAAGTGGGGGGGGGGGGGGATAGGGGGGGGGGGTTGACTGATGCCTAGACCAGCGTCACTTTTCATAACGCATAATAGCGGCTTTTCTTTGAAACCAATTCTGGGAGTAGTGTGTATGTGTGTGTGTGGATGTGTGAGTGTGTGTGTGTGGGGTGGATGCAGGGGCGGGGGGTTGTAGTAGGGAAGGGCTGTTGGAGGACTGTTCTATAACTAGTATAAGTGAGTAAAAGCGGGGAGGTCGGCGGGGCCAACGGACGGGGAGGGGGGGGGGGGGAGATGGAGAGACGGGGGCGGGAGGCAGGGGAGGTGGCAGGGGAGGGGCGGGGGATGAGGCGGGGAGGGGAGGTATCCATCATGTGGATCAAAGCATGACCCGCAACCCGCTGCTAGGCAACAAGCCGTGCTACTCCATGGTATCACCGAAAACACCCGATCCCCAGCAGACGACAATTAGCACTGCGTGGCGCCCAGGGTGGTTTTCTCATCAGTGGCTGCTTCAGAGGAACCTAATTAAGCTGCCGGTTATCGCCTATATACACCGGACCCTGAAGGTGTGGGGGTGGTGGTGGGCGGTTGCTGGTCTATCGTGATATATATGTCACGTGATATATATCATGACCGAAGTATTAAGTTAAACTAAAGTGTTATTTTGTGTATTACTCGTCTGGTGTGAATGTCCTTTTCATTCAGCTGTCACAAGCTGCAGAGTGTATGAAGAACATGTGTTTTCTTTTCTCCCCACTCAAATATAAAACGAAATAAAAAATATTTTAATTTTTTTTCAAGTCAGAAGTGTTTGGGGAGGGGGAGGGGAGGGGGGACAAAGTAAAGTAAAAAGACAAATACAAACAAACTACAAGAGAACCGGCTTTGTGAATATCAAAGGCTTCCTTAACAAGATGGCGCTGGCGACTACCACGTGCACTTCTTGCGACAGAGATCTATAACAGGAGCCGATTTAGAACTACTCAGCGTCGCCCGAGGTGAAAGGGGACCCGCGGCTTGGTTTTGACAGATCCCGCCGGGGGGCGCCCCGCTCCGTCCCCGACCGACCCCGGACTAACCCGAGTCTCGCTCGGGCCGTCGCCGTCGCAAAGAAAAGGCGGGACTAGTTCTTCTCCAAATGTCGTCTGCTTTCATTATTCATACCCTCCCTTTAAGTTTAAGCAATTCCTTCTTCACTCCATCCTATAGTATCCACATCCCTCTATATCCAGCCGTTCTCAGAACCATCAAATTCTGGAGGGAGGGTGGAAGGGAAGGCGGGTGGGGGGGGGGGGGAACCAACATATTGTCGCTAATTTGGCTTCCTTGTTTGATTTTGTGTCTCTTTTATTTTGGAGGGGCGAGAATATCCCAATAAATAAATAAATATTTAAAAACATATATATATATATACACATATATATATATATATATATATATATATACACATATTAAATTGAAGGCGTTAAGGCCAGGCGCAGCTGGCATACAGTGCACCGGGACGCTCACAGGGGGTGCCACTGTGGCCTATGTATACTAACAGGGTCAGCTAGATCGGATACAGCGCTAACTATTACATAGGGAACTGAAGATCGGTAGTGTCCTTGTTTAAATTCCCATAATGGATTATAGAGCACATATATATATATGTATATATATGTATATATATATATATATGTGTGTGTGTGTGTCTATATGTATAAAGCCCTGTTAAAGTTACATATATATATATATATATATATATACGTACTTATACGTAATAACGCCAAAAGAGTACCTCTAACAAATGGGGTGGGGGTGTTGGGGAGTGGTGATGGGAGGGAGGGAGGGGTGAATGAATGTTTCCGGTGTGGTGGTTTCAGCGTGTTCCCGTGCTCAGGTGTCCCTCGCTTCTGCGCTGCTTCTGCGCATGCGTGGATTTCGCATCAACTCGGGTCACTTGAGCCACTTATTGGCGCATGCGCACATCCTACAAACTCGGGTCGATTAATCGAATACGCTTCTCCGCGCTCGGGTGGACAATCTTTCTTTTTTTTTGTAATAACCGATAAAAATACAGCAAAATAGGATTTAAAGTATTTTATGATGGCCCAGTTTACCTATATTTCCATTTAATTAATCTAAGTTATTCTTTTTTTGCACATGGCACGTGTATTTGTCGACTCCAGTCGCCGTGTTCTATTTGAATTTCTGACGACTCGGATGACCCGAGTCGCCCGGGTAGTGTTAATCGATTACGGCCATCCTTATTAGATTCTGACGCATGCGCAGAAGCGAGGGACACCTCTGAGCACGGGAACACGCTGAAACCACCACACCGGGTCAACATACATATATGTCCCAGTGACCGGGCTAACTTTAATTTGGCGGTTCAAAGTGAAGCGTTGAGAGGCGTTGATTGGATGCAAATTGAACGAGGGGGTTTGGGAGGGAGGTGTGTGGTTGTCGAGGTGGTGGTGATGGTGGTGGTGTGGGGGTGGGGGGGGGGGGAGGGGGGCGCACGTGTGGTTGTAGTGCTGGTGCCAGAGAGTGTGAGTGTATGTGTTAGGGGTGGAAGAGAGAGTGTGTGTGGGGGGGGGGGGGGGGGAGAGTGGGGGGGAGAGTGTGTGGGGAGAGTGGGGAGTGGGCAGAGGAGAGGGGGGAGAGTGGGCAGAGGAGAGGGGAGAGTGGGGAGAGGGGAGAGAGGGGAGAGTGGGGAGAGGGGAGGGGAGAGTGGGGAGTGGAGTGGGGAGGGGGACAGTGGGGAGGGGGACAGTGGGGGAGGGGGAGAGTGGGGAAGGGAGAGTGGGGAGGGGAGAGTGGGGAGGGGAGAGTGGGGAGGGGAGAGTGGGGAGGGGAGAGTGGGGAGGGGAGAGTGGGGAGGGGAGAGTGGGGAGGGGAGAGTGGGGAGGGGGAGAGTGGTGGGGAGGTGGTGGGGAGGGGGGAGAGTGGTGGGGAGGGGGGAGAGTGGGGGGAATGGGGGGGGGGGGGGTGGACACAGGTCCGCAGTAGACGACATTTGGAACCTCGCGCCTAACGACTTAACGAGTTAACAGATCACGACAGGTCCGGTCTCGTGCAAGGCTCGGGTTTCCCGCGCTAGTCACCCCTGTGACTCACACCCACACCAACTCCACAATCTGTATTCTGCGGCAGGAATCAGGCCGTTTCTGATATTGTACCTTCTCCTGACTGGCATGCTTGGAGTTTTTTGTGTCTGGTGGTTTTTTTAAATATTTTGTTCGTGGATTTTGTGTTTTTTTAAAGTTTTTTTTAAAAAGACATTAAAAAAACGTATGATAAATAGACCTTGGCTGGGTTAAGCCAGTTTCTGTACACATACAGGCACATACATACATCGCTGACTGGAAAACATTGCAGAAGTAATGTTATTACTGATGCTGAACCATGGTGCATACACCCTAAGACACTAACAATAACAGTAACAAACACAATGTTATGGCAATGTTATCAACATAGAGACCAATGGGGACCTGAGTGGATGGTGGGGGGGGGGGGGGAGAGGTTTAGACAATCTGCTCTCAATACTAAGCAGGTATTCTCAAAAACCAGTTTTCACACCCACACAGACACACACAGACCTTCACATACCACCTCAGAAATCCAATTGGGGGGGGGGGGGGGGGGGAGATGGAGGGTCTAGAATGGTATTGACTGAATCGTATAAATTACCCCGATGGAGCGTTTATTGCAATACCTTAGCTTTCATGGTTGGCTCGATCAATAGAAATATAATGTGATGTATTTGGCCACACATTATGAAATACTGAAAGAAGTGCTTTTGCATTAGGAGTGGTTCGATGTCAGCATTATTGAATTAAGCAGAACGCCGGGATATAGTATATTTGTTTGTTTGTTTGTTTGTTTTATGTCCTAGCAACATAACATCTAAGGTCATATCAGGACAGGTACCGACTTGTGACAGTGCGTACTCATGACGACTTTATAGTACTGCCCCATTGGGGAGACCAGGCCACCAGCACCATGATCCAATATCGCACACAGTCACATTATCCTGACACTGTGCATACCAGTCCTCGTCCTATCCTATTATATTAATGTCGAACACCAGGCTAGGTAGCGACAGGCATCAATTTGATACGTAATTGGGTTGACTCGGTTGGGATTCGAACTCCTGACCTTCCGCATGGGAAGCATGCGCTCTACCGATTTGGCCACCACACCACTTCCGGTTATTATTAGTATGGGATGTGTGTTCTTGAGACAGCCACGCCGTTTGTTTTTTTGTACATTAGTTGTTTAAGCAGGGGAAATTTCAGTCGCAGGCGATTGGTCTTCCTCATTCCACTGCTCCTTGACCTATCCTAATAATGCCGAGCACCTGGCTAGGAAGTGACAAGTATCAATTTTTAAGTCATTGGTTTGACTCGACCAGGATTCGAACCCACGACTCCACGATCTACCACATGGGAGACAGATGCTCTAACTCATTTTGCCATCCCATCTGATTTTAATTATCATTTTCTGAAATCCATTAAATGACATTGTAATTGGATTTCATTGTGAACCCAGGGGGGGGGGGGGAACTTCATATGACAATACAAAATACCGTGAACAATCAGTGCATTATTAATTTCATGTAAATTAATATTATACATGAAATGGCATATAGAATATAAGCAGAATCAGTTAGTAGCACATATTCCACCACCGTTGGATACACATGTATGTAATCTGCAATAAAATGTGAAAGTAATCAATGTTAGTATAATGTATGTACATATGAACAATGTAGGCAGATTTGTCAATTTTATTAGTACATTGTAACTTAAAGATTATCTGAAATAAAAATGAAAACGGAAAGGAAAGTCCCCATCCATAAATTGAATGGTTGTTGAGTGTTAAGGGTTAGTACTCGTAGTACTAGTAGTATATATGTGTACTCGGGGGGGATACATATGGAATTGTATATGAACATGTATATAAAAATGTGCGATTGCTGCTGTAGATTTAGATATGGGTATCCAGCGTTAGCTATTTGAATAAATAAATATATGTAAATATTTAAATAAATATCTAAATAAATATCTAAATAAATATCTAAATAAATATCTAAATAGATATCTATATAGATGTCTAAATAAATATATGTTCTAAATAAATAGCTGTTCTAAATAAATATCTATTCTAAATAAATATCTAAATAAATATCTAAATAAATATCTAAATAAATATCTAAATAAATATCTAAATAAATATCTAAATAAATATCTAATTAAATATCTAAATAAATATCTAAATAAATATCTAAATAAATATCTATAAATATATATATACATATCTAAATATAAATATCTATATAAATGTATATATATAAAAGTATGTACTAGATATGTATATATATATACAGCTATACATATATATATGAATATATATAAATATATATATAAATATATAAACATATATAAATATATATAATCATATAAATATATAGAGATATATAAAAATGTATAAAAATATATAAAAATATATAAAAATATATATAAGTATATATAAATATATATAAATATATATAATCTATATTAATATATATAAATATATATAAATATATATAAACATATATAAATAGATATAAACATATATAACATATAATATTAATATACATATACATAAATATATATAATATATGACGCTATATATACTTATGTATACATACACCTATGCATACATATATATATATATATATGTATATATATATACCTATTTATTTATATATTTTTTAAATAGAACTAATTGAGCAGGTAGAGAAGAAAGCCGTGCTACTGTTAGTAATACTAATACTATTTGTAATAGTCCCCGTCACCGCCCACCACCCTACTGCCAAGTGCCCGCCACCACCCGCCACCACCAGGGGGCAGCAGTGCGGCACTTACTGGTGTACTGTCCGTAGGGCAGGAACGTGGTCGGCACGGGTTTCAGCTCCGTCAGGTCGTCCTCAGTGATCTTCACGTCGGCCGGCACGGGCGAACTGTTCGAGTTGGGCGTGCTGGCCGGGTTATTGTTGTTTTCTGAAGGGTCCAGTGCACAGCAGAGGCGTTAGATTACAAGTCGTTTGACCAGTGCTTTGCTTCAGTTCTTATCTGTTTCCACTAGCTGTATATCAGTCAGTCCAGTATTGTTTAACTTTTAAGACCCGAAAAAGGGGAGGGAAAAAGGCTAAGATTCCACAGCAATTGGCAGATTAGGTTCCATTAACGCATAGTGTGTCCCACACGGCAATGCGGTATGCGATTTGCGACATGCGACTTGCGGCATGTGACTTGCGGTATGCTACTTGCTGCATGCGATATACAGTATGCGAAGTGTGGCATGTGGCATGTGGCAGACAACATGGGGCATACAGTTTGCGCTATGTGACATGCGGAAGTGATATGTTGTATGTGGCATGTGGTATGCGATGTGTGGCATGCGACTTGCTGTATGCGACTTGCAGCATGTGACATACGACATGTGAGGTGCAGCATGCAGCAGACAACATGTGGCATACGACTTGTGGTATGCAACATGTGGTATATGACATGTGGTGTGTGACATGTGGTATGCAGCATGCGGTATGCGACTTCTGGCAAGCGACTTGCAACATGTTGTATGCCACATAGCACACACGACATACAGCGCGAAACAAGGGCACCAAAACAATGGTGGATGAATGTAGGTGATCCTCTAGTTAAGCTTGAGTCTGTTTTCTCACAAAATGGGGGCGATGTGCTAAATCAAATCACGTCATGTAGCAGTCGGTGCGTTTTCACAAACTAATTCTGATTACTTGCTTCTTTGTCATAGTTTTATATCCTAGCAACACCTAACATCATACCAAAATGGGGATCGACTGCTGGCACCATGACACAATATCTCACTCAGTCACATTATCTTGATACTGAGCAAATCAGTCCTTGCCCTATCCTAGTAATGCCAAGCGCCAGGCTAAGTAGTGACAAGTATCTACATGTGCTTGACAAGTCATTGGGTTTGACTCAGAGTGGTTTTCGAAAGACCAACCTTCAGCACCACATCCGGTCAACAAACATAGATGGGGCATACAGAGTGATAATTGATATGACGTTAAACCGCAAATCGCATATGCTGCACATCGCATTTCACACATCACAAATCGCATGTCACATTACGCTTTAATCGAACCTTAGCTTTACAGTCCATCCACTCCTGCATTTCCGACACTGCTACAACCGACCGATCCCACGTGCAGGGCCCACCTATCACTGCATCAGTATCAGGGCGCCATTGCCAATGCACTAAGCACTCATTCACACTCTAACCTATTCGGACTTATCCATGATACTTGATACTTGATACATCTCCAAGAATAAAAAATAAACCCAATTACCCTGTTCTTTCACAGTTCACATTTCCCTCACATTCTCCCTCCCACACAAGCCCACCTTGCGTTTGTCCATTCATTCACATTAGACAATCATGCATGGTCGATGAGACATGTAACAGGAATGGGTTGTTCAGGCGTGTCTATAGGAAGAGGAGTGGTGTTTCTTTTGCTCTCAGAAATATTTGTAAATGATCCGCGGGGTAGGGGGTGGTTTATAGTACAGATATTAAACCATGCTGCGATGTTTTCTGGTTATGTGCAATCAATCTCAAGCATGCCTCACAACCAGCCTATACTGAACTGTTGATTCAGGATCACGACAATCAATCAACAATAACTGCTGATTTAGAAGCACAACAATCAAGCAACTATGGTTACACGCATGCGCGGCGCTGCGCTGTGATAACAGGCCAACCGGAAGTGGAGGAATCAACTTGCGTAGACAGGGCCCTGGAACCGGAAGTAGGGATACTTACGTTCGGTATACTGAGTGATAGGGGTAGTGGAAGGTTGGGGCTGTTGAGATTGTTGTGATTGCTGTTGTTGCTGTTGCTGATGTTGTTGTTGCAGCTGTTGTTGCTGCTCTTCCAGTTGTTGTTGCTGTAGCTGCTGCTGTTGTCGCTCTTCCAGCTGTTGCTGCAGCCGTTCCTCCAATTGCTGTTGCTGCTGCTGTTGCTGATGCTGCTGTTGGTGACCTATGGTCGGGTCAGTGGTTACCACAAGAGAAGTCGCTTTGCCATCGCCTCCGGGAACTGAGGTGAGGTGGACATTGGCGAGGGTGGCGCCGCCTAGCGGGGAGACAACACAACAAGCAGGGTCAAACACCAACACACGTCACACGCTACGTCTACGTCACAACAACATGCTAATTGCTATTAAAACACAAGCCGGGTAAAGTCAAAACTGGAGCCTTCTATTAACTAGGTCAACACACAACACGTCACGATTCTGCTCAAACAGGCGAGGTCACTAAATTAGTGCTACCGTCATCAGTTTTATCATACGAAACAGTGAGCGTTTCAAATTAAAGTTGCATAGTATGATAGTTTTGAGTTTCTGTCATTTTCTGAAATAAATATATTAAATTGATTGTTATCATCTACCATGTTTTAATTTTAAGTAACTTTTATTTTAAATTGCTAACTTTTGAAATATTCAAAGAGCAAACATCCAAAAATTAATTTAGGCAAACATGCCAAAACTCTGACACCATAGGCTTCTGAATTCTATAGTAACAGGTTATGTTACATTGCCTCGGTGTTCCCGTTTTATGTGGTGACAAATGTTTACTAAGTGCATCAGTATCTAAGTTACATATGTAGAATCAAATCTACATCATTCTATTGGTTTTTGAAAATTTGATGTTTTCATCGAACTATGCAGCTTTAATCACGAGTGCAGGCAAAATAAACATGCGTCATCACAGGGTTGCAACGGGTATTGTTACTAAATGGTAGGGAGCTTTCATGATGCCAATTAAAAGGTAGTTGTGTTTCCTGGAGTGGTAGAACAACACAAATTGTGCGCCACCCCCCCCCACACACACACCTCACCCCAAATAACCACTCTTTAAATATCAGTGAAAATCAACAACAAATGCACACAAAAAGTATCAAGGAAATCTGACTCCGGTTAAATTATCCACGAAATTCAGGCAGTGTTATAAGTATGACCCCAATGAGAGGGTGTAGTGAGGAGTGTGTGTGTGTGGGGGGGGGGGGTAGCTGCTGTATTTAATCCATCCCTGTTTAATATTTATATATTCCCGCAGCAAATACTCTCATTCAGTTGGATTTGCAATATTGGAGGGAGGGGGCAAAAACTCCCACCGAAATTGAATGCCACTTCTTGCTTGAATGGACTTATAATTTAAAACTAAGATCATAACACAAATACAAATCAAGGAGAGAGTGGGGTAAAAAAAAGTCCCATACAGTTACATACAAAGTTAATGCTAATTCTTACTTGAAATGGACTTATTTGTATTTGAATGGACTTGTAATTTAAAACTAAGGTGACAACACCAATAAAAATTCAAGGAGAGAGTGTGTACATAAAAAAACCTCCCATGCAAATTTAATGCTAATTCTTACTGGAATGGATTTGTAATTTAAAAACTAAGATCACAACACCAATAAAAGTAACCCAAATAAATAAATATTTTAAAACATGTAAAGACCATAAGCAATATGAGCTGACTGTGATGCAGGATTGACTCCCCGAGTGTAGTAGACACATTTGTAGCGCATGTGATTTTCGGTGACGGTGACAACATCAAAGGGGTCCCGACGCCGGGCGACTGGAGGGGAGAGAGGTACGGGGGGGGGGGGGGGGTGCGGGGGGGGGGTGGGGGGGTGGGGGGGGGAGAGGGAGGGTATGCCCGGGTAGGGGTGATTTACATCGGTCCCAGGGCCAACACAGCGGGAAGTGTCATGCAAGGCCAACAAGCAACGAGGCCAGCTCAGGGCCACTGAGGGCCACTCAGGGGGCCACTCGGGGGGCCACTCCCCGAGGGCCTCCAAGATGTCTTACCCCCCCCCCCTCTCCCGTAACCCCCACAAGGGACCCACCTGCGTGTAGTTACAGTATTACACCCCACCCCCATCCCCCACAACATATGATGTACACATGTACTCCTACTACAGTGCAGGCTATACCCAATGGTCTGCACACAGTATAATACAATTCCAGTATCCACATGAACTATCCCAGGCTTGGTTTTTTTACTGATGAAGTTATTAAAATGTTTTTTTTTTTATGGCATACACTTTTCTTTGATACTGGGGTTCCATCTACGCGACTGAATGGCACTAATGCCGTGTGAAGTCAGCAGTATATGTAGTTCTGTGAAAGGTGACACAAGATTCGTGACTTGCTGCTGCTGGCCTCCTTGGCAATTGCACGCCTGAAGGCTGGCCAACATACTTGTCTCCAGACATTGTGTCAGCAGTTCCACCCACCACCATGGTCAGCATCCTGTCGGACGAGAACCTTACAATAATTTACATACCACTGCTCCTTTTCCTCCCTGAGAACCTGAGTAATCCACAGAACAAACCTACATAGGCCTCCATCAGGAGCGCCTATACCAGTGTTGCAGTCTTCGCAACCTTCAGTCACCTTTAGATGTTGCCAGGACAGTTAGAGACACAAGACACCGTGCAGACGTGGAGACAGCCATCCCTCCAGCCATCACCAAACTGACCGCCGCCGCTTTTCGAGCCACCACCAAAATCTGGGAACGCGCCACACAGAAGGAACAAGTACGGAACCCTTATTCAATAAGCTGGCTCTGGTACACCCTGGTCAGAACGAACATCCCCCATCCAGTCGGCCTTCCTGCTTCTACCCAAGTCGCCGTCAACTGCTTCAGGACTGGCTACCGCCATTGGCTTGATGTCCCCAACCTCCAGCGCTGTCCCTGAGGCACTAAGATCTTCAATGTGGCCCACATACTCGCCTCATGTGGCGTCGTCAACAGACCTGCCATCAGTGACTTCATGGAGGACTCTGACCGCCAACTCAGCGAGAACAGGGCTGCTCTGGCTATCCTCTCCAGGAATTCCAAGTCATTGTGGAACGCACTTGCTCACTTCTACCGCCAGAACGCAGATATCATCAACACTGTCAGTCGCCCAGACCATGACACCGAGGACTAGCAGGCCCCACCTCATCACCATAGCTGACTTGACACTACTAGCAACTAACCACTAATTTTCACTAACAACTAACAGGTAACCCCACCCACTGCCTATCTAATCCCATCCTCACTTCACTTCTTCCTCTGGCCTTGACTGGACTTACTGCGCATACCGGTGAATCTGGAGGGACTGAAGTTTGGATCCTGGTTGATTCAAACCAATGACTTATAAAATAGGTACCTCTTGCTGCTCGGCGCTTGGCATCCTGAGGTCAGGACAGGGACTGGGCGCACAGTGTCAGGATAATGTGACCTGTGTGGGACATCAGGTCATGGTACCAGCGGCCTGATTTCCCAGTGGGGCAGCACTATGAAGTCACCATGAGTGCATGCTGTCACAAGTCAGTGCACATCCTGGTATGGCCTAGGGTCTTACTGGGGTGTAAAATTACACCAACCACCCAGCCTCCCCCGGCCCTCTCAGAGGACTGTGGTTGGGCTCTTAGGCTGCCTTTTTCCTTCCCCCCTCTCCCCCCCCCCCCACCATTTCGCTGACCACTACCCATCAGAAGCCAACTCCCGACCACATGGGACCGCTTTCAGCGGTGCCCATTCAGTGCTGCAGATTTGCAGCCTTCAGCGCACCAATGCGACTGAAAACTCCCCAAAAACAAAACAAACACAAGACACCTTGTAAGTTGTACATATAATACACATGGGCGGACTGATTTAAAATAAGCTGCAACCTTTGGATGGTATAGCTGAATGACTTGAGCACCGAATGAGTTCAGCACAGGCTTTCCTTGAAACAGATTGTGGATTGAAACCCCATCTTAAGGCCCTGTCACATTACGATGCATCTCACAAGCGCGCAGACAACCCGTAAATCCCTTTTTTACATCGAGAACCGTCAAACATTTTGGCATGGGGGCAAAGTTGGACATATGCATACTGTATACATAGTGTATGGCCAACATATGACCAACGTATGGCTAACGTACCTCCCGGCTCGAATTATGCTCAGGGTATGTTCACAGAATGCCGGTGAACTTATATATACATTATTCAATCGCCAGAACTTTGCGTCATACATTACATGCATCAAGACACGCTGGAGAAATGCTAAACGTATGTTCGATGTACGTTAGGCATATGTTATCCATATGTTGTCAGTACGCGGACTGTACGTACCCACTGCCATCAATGTATGTCTAATGTATGCCTAACACATACATAATGTACAGCGGACGTAAAATCCACACGTTGTCGAACATTGTCGTACATCGAAAGTTTTGTGCATGCACAAAACTTTCCCGAGCCCCTGACATGCGACGCCGTATCTCGATGAACGTTGACATATACCAACGAGCGCTTAATGCACACATAACGCATAATGACGTATCCTGATGTAGCAGCCAAAAATCCCATACGTCAGCATACGTTGGCGCGATGCATCATAATGTGATAGCCCCTTAAGTTAAACCAATGACTTAAAAAGGTTATACACTATAACCCCGTTAAACCAAGCTCAGTTAAACCAAACGATTGGTTAATCCCAACTTTTTTCGGCGGCCCGGAAAAATACTACCATTATATCATATAAAAAAGTTGGTTAAATCAAAAGTTGGTTAATCCAAATTATCGGTTAATCCAAACAAACTTGTCAGACCCCAGGCCACTCCGGTATGCTTAAGCCAAACTTTCATGTGGTTATAAGGTCATCTGAGACCCCACCAACTTTTTTATATGATAAATGGTACTATTTTGCAGGACGACGAAAAAAGTTTGGATTAACCGATCGTTTGGTATACCCGAGCTTGGTTTAACAGGGTTATACTGTATATACATAAAAAACAATAAGCAAAGTGTCCACATACATTGTATATTACATGTGCAATACATGCTTATTCAAAGTCAAAGTCAAAGCCAAAGCTCGGTTAAACCAATGATCTTCAAATTTGGTTTTAACGGTTATACATAGCCTCTTGAAGGGCATTACTGGGACATGTTAAAACGTAGTGGAATGGGGAAGGCCAGTTCACATTGCGTTCGTACTTGTCGCTTTCTAGACAGGCGCTTCGCCTTATTAGGAAAGGGCAAGAACTGGGTGGCTCAAATGTCAGGATAATATGACTGAGTGGGATACCAGTTCATGGAAGTGCTGGTGGCCTGGTCTCCCAGTGGGGCAGAACTATAAAGTCGCCATGAGAGCGCACTGTCACAAGTCTTTACCCATCCTGATATGACCTTAGATGTTGCCAGGACGTAAAACTCCAACAACCAAACCAAATCAATCAACCCTTCGTCTCCACCCCCGACCCCCACCCCACCCAACAAACCCCCACACCCATCCACACGCTCAGGCACCCCATTGCACCTGTCCCTTCGTGTGGGCAATGAAGATGTACGGCCCCCGTCCGACACCAGCGGCGGCACCAGCGGCGGAAGGCGGGCCCGCTCCTCGGCTCCCGCCGCTTCCCGCCGCCAGCGCCGTATGGGGCGGGGGAACGCGGCGGGGGGACGCTCAGATCGTGCGCGCGCATGCGCAGGCAGGTAATGAGCGCCTCGCGGGAGACTGGCCGGCAGGAGGCGCCCTGCTATGGAGCCGGACCGACGCGCAGGCGCATGCGCATGCGCAGGCGCAGGCGCAGCACCGTCGTTTCCGGTCCCGCCTGGGCATGATGCTGGGCGCGGGGACACATTTTATGCCCGACCCCCCCACCCCCTGTCTGCATGCCTACCTCTTTGCCTTTCCACAACCCCTTGTGTGTTTTGCCTTCGCGTGTTCACTTCCCTTTCAATGGACTATGCCGGCCTGAACTCACAGAGGAACTGTACTATTATGTAGTCTGTAAATGTTAATATTAATAATAGTCAAACAGCCTAAGCATAGACTATTGCAAATAGCATAAATCCCGGGAGAAGCATTACGTATATCTTGGAGCCAGTGACAGTTGCTACAATCCACCACATCCGAAAAACTGTCTCGATTTCTATTAATTAAGAGCGGCTAACAGGTCCAAGGCCTATCATAGCTGTATCCTATTGATTGATTGAATAGAACCCATGTCATGTCTGCTTATGTCTTCATGACTACTGTCCAATACTACATAACAAGTAAACAACCCTAACCACACGAACACAAACCGGGCGCGGTGGCCTAATCGCTAGAGTGGGGGCCTCGCATGCGGAAGGTCGAGAGTTTGGTTTCTGGTCGAGTCAAACCGATGACTTTAAAATTAATACTAGTCACTTCCTAGCCTGGCTCTCGGCATTAATAGGATAGGGCAAGGACTAGGTACCTGAGTGTCAGGATAATGTGACTGACTTGGATATCGGGTCATGGTGCCGGTGGCCTGATTTCATAGTGGGGGCAGCTCTATAAAGTCGCCATGAGTGCGCACTGTCACAAGTCGGTACCCATCCTGATGTGACCTTAGATGTTGCTAGGATGTAAAACAACAACATGAACACAGGGGGGGGGGGGGATCACAATACCACCCTCGTTACCCAACATATGCACATGACTGCAGGTATTTCACACACAAGCACCTGAAAGCAGTGCATGTGGTTGTAGTCATTATCGATCGATAGACGAAGGGGCAGTAGGTCAGGAAGCCCAACGTCACTTTAAGGCCCATTAAAGCCTCAGTGGTCTCAGCTGCTCGTCCATTATTCAACACCTTCAAGGCCCCCGGCCCAAGGCCCCGGAGTCCGGGCCCCGGGCACACTGAGCTGCTCGCCCCGGGAAAGACTGCCGCCCCAGCCCGGTCGGTCTGCATTCCCGCCGGACTCCATGTAAATGTAGGGATAGACTGGCCGGCTGGTAGGCGGGTGTGTGGATACGGGGGTAGGTGGGTTTGTGAGTGTGTTGGTGGGTAGGGGGCAGGGTGCAGAGGGCAGGGGTAGGGGTAGATGGGAGAGATATGGTGTAAGGGGTAAGGCGGATAAGGCGGATATGCGGGTATGTGGATTTGTGGGTTGGCCGGTAGGTGGGGAGGCGTTGAATGCATTGGGCGGACAGGCAACAATACATACAAATATATAATATATGTATGTGAATAGCTTCTGTGTTTATCTTCCCATAACTTCTTAATAGGATATATATATTCTATATATACATGCACATCGAGTTAATCGATGATTGTTCACCATCTTGCGTACAGTCACCGGATGCGACCCACATTAATAATGAGGCCGGAAGTGGGTGGTTTGGTATGTATGTGTGTGGGTATGTATGTATGTATGTTTGTTGTTTATTGTTGTTTTACGTCCTAGCACCATCTAAGGGCATATCAGGATGGATACCGACTTGTGACAGCGCGCACACATGGCGACTTTATAGTGCTGCCCCACTGGAAGACCAGGCCGCCACCAGCACCATGACCTGATATGTCACATTATCCTGACACTGAGGCAACCAGTCCTTGCGCTATCCTGATAATGCCGGGCAGAAGGCTAGGAAGCAACAAGTATCAATTGTTAAGTCATTGGTTTGACTCGACCAGGGTTCGAACCCACGACCCCACAATCTACCAACACGGGAGACGGACGCTCTAACTCATTCAGCCATACCGTCTGTTTATGTATGTATGAATGGGTGTATGTACGTATGTATGTTATGTATGTATGTATGAATTGGTGTATGTATGTGTGTATGTATGTATTGGATTTCCTGGAGTGGTTGGGGATTGGTTGGGGATTGGTTGGGGATTGGTTGGGGATTGGTTGGGGATTGGTTGGGGATTGGTTGGAGATTGGTTGGGGGGGTTGGTTGGGGGTTGGTTGGGGGATGGGGGTTGGGGGTTGGTTGGGGGATGGGGGTTGGGGGTTGGGGGTTGGGGGTTGGGGGTTGGGGGTTGGGGGTTGGGGGTTGGGGTGAGGTTGGGATGGGAAATGGGGGAGTGGGTGGATAATGGGGTAGTGCGGGGTTAATATATACCGACGGACCTGAATGATCGACGGAAGCAGGTCTACCCATACACCGGGGAGACACAGACGGCGGAGACCTCTGCCGGCCGACGGGGACTGCTAACGGCGGGGACGGCTGCCGGCCGACGGGGACTGCTGCCGGCCGGGTATCACCCGACGAACACTAACCGAGTTAGCCACATTTGTAGCCTCGCGACATGTGTCAGTTGTCATCGACTGGTGCCCACAATCACCGCCAGAGGGGGGCAGGCGCGAGTAGATACGGTATGGGTAGTGTGAGTGGGGTGAGGCGGGACGGGTAGGGGGTGAGTGGTGTGTATGTAGGTGGGTGTGGTGTAGGGTGAGAGGGGGCGGAGGGTTCTGATATTATAATAGATAGCCTCGATATGCGCATAAACACACACATATGTATTATATATGTGATGTATAACGTATTATGCGAGTATAAAGATTCGCAAGGTAATATTACTTATTATTATTATTATTATTGTTGTTATCCTCCGTAAGATACAACACTGTACTGGTGGCGCCATCTCGCCCACCTCACCTACCCCGGATGTTGACCAGTGTCAGTCACACCGGAGGATATATATAATATATATATATATTTATATATGTAGACGTAGCTTGTATGTAGATATACATTATATATATATATATATATATATATGAGAAGGCCGCCGCCGACATGCACTGAACGGGCCGCAAACTGCGGCACCCACTCTTAAAAGTACAACTCGATACTCCCCATGGGATGGGCGGGGGGGGCGGGGGGTGATAGGTTGTGTTGGGTGGTGGTGGTGGTGGTGGTGGTGGTGGCGGTGGCTGTGGCGGTGGCTGTGGATGGTGGTAATGGTGGTAATGGTGGTAGTGGCGGTGGTGGTGGGTGTTGGGTGTTGCGTGGTGGTGGCGGCGGTGGCTGTGGATGGTGGTGGTGGCTGTGGATGGTGGTGGTGGTGGTAGTGGTGGTAGTGGCGGTGGTGTTGGGTGTTGGGTGGTGGTGGCGGCGGTGGCTGTGGATGGTAGTAGTGGTAGTGGCGGTGGTGGTGGGTGTTGGGTGGTGGTGGCGGCGGTGGCTGTGGATGGTAGTAGTGGTAGTGGCGGTGGTGGTGGGTGTTGGGTGGTGGTGGTGGTGGTGGTGGTGGCGGCGGCGGCTGTGGAGACGGGGCCCGGTGTGACGCTGATGTGAGGGTGGCGGTGAGTGGGGCATGTGACAGTGATTTGGGCGTTTAGGTGACAGTGGGAAGCCCGGGGTGTCGCGAGCGACCGGCACCGTATCAGCATGACACGGCATAGTGTGCGGGTTGGTGTATGTGTGCGTGTGTGTGTCGACAATATGCTTGTGCGTAAAGAGAGTATGGAAGGGAGGGGGAGAAGACGGTGGGGGGGGGGGGAGGGGAGGGAGTAGAAGAGACAGAGGGGAGAGGAGGAGAGGAGAGGAGAGGAGAGGAGAGGAGAGGAGAGGAGAGGAGAGGAGAGGAGAGGAGAGGAGAGGAGAGGAGAGAGAGGAGAGGAGAGGAGAGGAGAGGGGAGGAGATGAGAGGAGAGGAGAGGGGAGGGGAGGGGGGAGGGATGGGATGGTAGAGGAGGGTAGAGGAGAGGAGAGGAGAGGAGAGGGGAGGGGAGAGGGAGGGGAGGGGGGGAGAGGAGAGGAGGGGAGAGGAGAGGAGAGGAGAGGAGAGGAGAGGAGAGGAGAGGAGAGGAGAGGAGAGGAGAGGAGAGGAGAGGAGAGGAGAGGAGAGGAGACCTATCGGCTGCATCGCTGGAGGATCACCCCTTGCCATTGGGGAAGCCATACAGTGAAGCCATACATGTTTGTGATCACACAAAACTCAACTCAACTCATATATGTGTGTTTGTGTTTGTGTTTGTGTGCGGTGGCGGCGGCCTTACGACGACCAGCGTAACGAGCAGGAGATGTGCGCACACCGAGCTGCTCCCCGGTAGCCCCGGGCTGCTCGGCTCTCCCGCTCGTCCCCCCCCCCCCCCCCCCCCCCCCCCCCCCCAAATCACCCTTCTCTCCAGCCCTGCCCGCTGATGGTCTCCAGATGGCCCGGGGTTGCCTCAAGACGTGCGCCGCCGGGAGGCGCCGGGGGGAAGGCGGGAGGGCGCCGGGGGGAAGGCGGGAGGCCGCCGGTGGGGAGGCCGGGCCGTGACGGCCGCTGCCAGGAGGAGGGAAGCTGGGCTTGCAGGCCCCTGCAGCGCCCCGGGCTGGTCGGACCCCCGGGGGCTAGTGGTCGGAGACGGGTGTGTGTATAGGGAGTATAGTAATGCCGTCGTTGGACGGGATTGTGGAGGTTGTTTTTTTAACAAAGTACTTTTACTATTTTTAGGGTGTATATGAATATATTTATTTCCTATTTATTCTAATGGAGTAACAGTGATTGCGTTGTGCCAGTAACTTGTATGCCTGAGCTCATATCGACAAACCATCGGTTGGTTGTTTGTTGTTTTATGTCCTAACAACATCGATCATCAAATAAGGACGGGTACCAACTCTTCACAGTGCACACTCATGGCGATTTTATGGTGCTAGCCCACAGGGAGACCGGGCCACTGGCACCATGACCCAATATCCCAGACAGTCACATTAACCTGATGCTGTGCTAGCCAGTCCTTGTCCTATCCTATTAATGCCGATCGCCAGGCTAGGTAGGGACACGCATCAATTGTTATAAGTCATTGGTTTGGCTCGGCTGGGATACAACTCCCAACTTTCCACACTGGAAGCTGGCGCTGTACCAATTCAGCCATCTCGTCTGGTAAAAACCATCGGACTATGCAAATGTAACCGTATGGTGTACACCATACTTATTTCATGGCAACATTCTTTAGGAAGGCATCCTTCTATTTGCTGGTGTGAAATGATACTGGTATCCACACACTGCCTGTCATAAAAACGACGCAGTGTGCTGAAGTGAATGCTTGATTACAGATGTAATTACAATGTTGTACTCATCCCAAGCACACACAAAAAGTAAAGCTTGTTTTATTTAAAGCTGCATCATCCGATGAAATATCAAATTTTCAAAACCAAAACAAATTATCTAGATTTGATTGTACGTATGTAACTTAGATACTGATGCACTTATTAAGCATTTGTTTCTGCATAGAAGGCAATAAATACTGAGTCAATTTAACAGAACCTGTTACTGCAGAAGTCTATGGTGTCAAGAGTTTTGGCAAGCTTGCCAAAACTAATGTTCCACGTTTGCACTCGAAATATCTCAAAAGTTTACCATTTAAAATAAAAGTAACTTTGACCTAATGTAAAGTAGATACTAGTGATCGATCTAATATATTCATGTTAGAAAAAATACAGAAATTCAAAACCATCGGACCATGCAACTTTAAAGACGCCTCTAGAGCCCATTGATTTCTATCATCAGCTATATTGGACGTCAAACATATGGTCATTCTGACATATTTCTTTGGAGGAAACCCGCTGCCACCACACAGGCTACTCTTTCCGATAAGCAGTGAGGGGTCTTTTATATGCACTTTGTTGAGTCAAACGAATGACTTAAAAATTAATACTTGTCCCTTCCTAACCAGGCGCTCGACATTATTGGGACAGGGCAAGGACTGGTTAGCTCAGTGTCAGGATAGTGTGATTGTGTGGGATATCAGGTCATGGTGCTGGCAGCCTGGTCTCCCAGTAGGGCAGCACTATAAGTATAAGTATAACTATAAAGTCAACATGAGTGTGCACTGTCACAAATCGGTACCCGTCCTGGTATGACCTTAGGTGTTGCCAGGACGTAAAACTCCAACAACCAACCATCTGTATCTGCCCGCATTCACCAAGTAAGACAACACTAGTGGAGCGAAGAGGGGGTAGGGTGGGAGTGGGTGGGGGCGGGGTGGGGGCGGGGTGGGGGTGGGTGGGTGGGATGGGTGGGGAGGGCACCGACTGATATGGATGGACCCGTCAGGTACCGGTTCTTCCTCGGCTGATGCGGTAATGTTTACAGCACCTGACAGGTCGTAGATAACGTGTGGATAACGTGTAGATAACGTGTAGATAAGGCATATTCCACACAATTCATATTTCCCGCAAATTCCCATTTCCACTTTGCCAATTCCCCACGTTGCCAATGATAACAAAAAGGCACCGCCTCCCCCTCCCCCCTCCCCTCGTCGCCCTCCCTTCTCTGGCCCTTCCCACCACGCCACTTCCCACTCCAACCCTCCCCTTCCCTCCCCTCCCCTTCCCTCCCCTCTCCGCCCTCCCCGCCCTCCCCTCTCCGCCCCTTCCCTCTCCGCCCCTCTCCCTCAATGTCGTCCTTCAAGAGTCACCGATCGACCCCAAAATCCCACGAATATCACAATAATGAATGTCCTGTTTACAATGTTTGCTTTTTTTCTAATTCATATTCCGTACTATTGTACTTTTTTGATTAAATACAAGTAAATACCATGGTATAAATATGCTACAAATATTAGCAGCATATAAACCCTTGGGAATGCCCTCAACTCGTCCACTTTAAAGTTGCATAGTCCGATGCTTTTGAGTTTCTGCCATTTTCTGAGATAAATACATTATGCTGATCGTTATGATCTACGTTACGTTAGTTTGAAGTAACTTTTAATTTAAATGTCTAACTTTGGAGATATTTGATCTGGAGATATTTGACATCAAAACATGCCAAATTAATTTTGGCAAGCATGCCAAAACTCTGACACCATAGACTTCAGTAGTAACAGGTTATAATAAATTGACTTATTACGATGTTCTATGCAGCAACAAATGCTTAATAAGTGCACCAATATCTACGTTGAATATGTAGAAGCAAATCTAGAAAAGTGCCTTGGTTTTAAAGATTTTATGTTTTCATCGGACTATGCAACTTTAAATCCATTATGTCCCCTAGCCCCATAGCAAGCTTGTGGCTACCACTTCGGTTCTATGCCCGGAACGCAAAACCTGAGGCATTCTCAGTACCTAAAGGTTGACAACACTGCTCCTAGACCTAGATAAAACATTCACCCCTACACAGAGTAGGGGTGAAATACACGCCATTAGAAAAAGTGGCAAAAGGCTGGGTAAATGAAATCAGGACACACATTCTTAATTTAAGAAGCAAAATATATTCTTCACATACATCTTCATATTTACCCACTACTTTTGAGCTGAAAAATATAATAAAATATGAAGTTTAATGGACTTTAAAAGTGAAATCAACAGCATTATGTGGTCGCCATCTTGTCTTTTTGCATTCACTCCCATTTCACCAACTCTGTCCCAATATAAGTAGCCATTGGATTCTGGAACCAGGAATTCCACTTCCTGTTCCATACTAAAGCAATTTCCCATTCCCCCCTCCCCTTCCTCCGCCAAATCCTTGCATCCTCACAACATGCACCAGGCCTGGTGGGAAGAAGGGTTGGGGAGAAAATATGATAGTACTTAAACTTTCAGTTCAGAGAGGCGCCCCCTGGTGTGAGCGCGCGGCACCAGGGAGCGGTGCACAAAACACAGACAGCGCCGGACGTTGATGGGTCTACCACGTCCAGCCTCCTCCTGTACCCGTGGTACCCCCGCCTGGACCCCGGCCCGCCGACGTAACCCTTCAAAGCCTAGCCGCATCCAGTCATTCCGCCCCGGAAGTCGGCGACGGGGCTCTCAAAGACTCATTATGCCGGGTAGGGAGGGAGGCCTTCAAAACGCATTGGTTTCTAGGGTGTTGGGAGTGGGGTGTGTGGGTGTGTGGGGTGTGGGTGTGTGGGTGTGTGGGTGTGGGTGTGTGTGGGTGTGTGGGTGGGTGGGTGCGTGGGTGTGTGGGTGGGTGTGTGGGTGGTGTGGGATGTGGAGTAGTAGTTAGTGTAGGTGTAGGCTAGTAATTGGTGTGGTAGTTGGTGTGAGTGTGGATGTGGGTGTGGATGTGGGTGTGGGTGTGGAGGTGGGTGGGAAGATGAGATGGGGTAGTAGTTGTTGTGGTAGTTGGTGTGGGTGTGGGGTAGTAGTTGGTGTGGGTGTGGATGTGGGTATTGGTGTGGATGTGGGTGTGGGTGTGGTTGAGGGTGGGTGTGGTTGAGGGTGGGTGTGGATGTAGGCGGGTGTGGAGGGGTGTGTGTGAGGGTGGGTTTGGTGAGATGAGTGTGGGGTGGGGGTAGGCGTGGATTTTGGGTCTGGGTATGAGTGTGGGCGTGCGCGTGGATATGGGCATGTGTGTCTGTGTGGGTGTTGGTGGGTGTTGGTGTGGTTGTGACCGTGGTTGTGAGTGTGGGTGTTGAGCCGTGAGTGTTGAGCCGTGGCTGCGGCAGTGCATGGAGCTGTGACTGGGCTACAACACCAGTCACTGGTTCGGTACTGGTGGGATAGTCGCCTGTTCTTGTGAAAGAATCAGGGTATGAGTGAATGACACCCCGTAACACACTGTGACATCCCGTGACACCCTGGGAGACCACGTGGCATCCCGTGCCTCCCCGTGTTGGCCCGGGCGCTTACTACATAACGGAGCTATCTCAGATACAAGCCCCCTTCAATAGCCCTTACACCTAAAGGAACCGGAAAGGAATTTGCTTTGATCTCTTTTGCATTTACCAGACGCGGTGGCCGAATCGATAGAGCGCAGGCATCCCATACAAGTGCCAACTACCGCTCAACTACCGCCAGACCGAAGAGATTCGGGGCCGCCTCAATGCTTCGCCGTAACAATGTTGTAAAGATGTCCCCAGCTTCTACAACACTCCCTACTGAAGTTAAATCTTTAACCAAAGATTGGGCCGATTTATCGGAGCCTCTCTATTAATGTTGCAGTTCTGCAACCAGTAACCGTCGGAAGGTTACAAACCACCCCCTAAGCAAGCCCATGCAAGAGATCGGGAGGTCAACTCCTGGTGGAGTCAAACCAAAGACTCACAAAATTGCTACCTGTCGCTTTCTAGCCTGGTGCTCAGCATTAATAGGATAGGGCAAGGACTGGTTAGCTCAGTGTCAGGATAATGTGACTTGAGTGGGATATCGGGTCATGGTGCCAGCGGCCTGATCTCCCAATGATGCAGCACTATAAAGTTGCCATGAGTGTAGAATTTCACAAGTCAGTATCCGTCCTGTTATGACCTTAGATGTTGCCAGGATGTAAAACTCCAACATCCATTCGTCCATCTTTTGCATTCAGTGATTGAGCAGGGGCAGCATTATTTCAATTGCAGATATATACGGTCTTCCTCCTCCAACTATTCCTTCCCCTCTCCCAATCTGTGTGTGTGTGATTGATAGTTTATTCTGCTTTTTTATTGTTACTGCTGTGCAGTAGTGGTCACAATCCATAAGGTTTGATTTCCTTTATCAATAATTCCTGTAATACTGCTGACCGCTACCTAGTAAGGTAAGCGTCAACTACTATCTTGAAAAATCTGTGATGAATGTGCTCAATTAATTAATATAATCCCCAGCCACCGACTACAAACAAAGTCGGCCCAAGTAAAACAAACAAACAATAAACTACTAACCTCATTTACCGCATCGATGACACAAGTAAACATATTTACTTGATATATTTTGCATACCACAGCCCGCCGCTTCCCCTCCCATCCCCGCCCCCCCCCCCATCCCCGCCCCGCACCCCCCCGACCACCGCTCACCCCCCTGTCCATGTCACCCCCTCCCCCCTACAATAGAACTAATCGGCAATGACACCGCGTCCTCCTCGCCCGCCTGTGCACGGGCAGACGCCGGCAGAGTAACCCAGGTAACCCCGTTGACATTGGTCAGTATCCATCCCATAATATACACTTCCAGAGAGAGAGAGACAGAGAGAGAGGGGGCGGGGGGTAGGGAGAGAGAGAGTGAGAGTGAGAGAGGGGGGATAGAGAGGGGGGAGAGGGGAGAGGGGATAGGGAGAGAGAGAGAGTGAGAGAGGGGAGATAGAGAGGGGGTATGGGTAAAGAGAGGCGGGTGGAGGGGGGTGGTGGGGGGGTGGGGGGGGGGGGGGGGGGGAGAGGCTCCCGAGTGTGAAATGAGTGCTTAAGTAAGTTTGGCTACCCGCCGTTGCACCACACACCCCGTGCCTATATATCACAGGTACATACACCTGCGCCACCAAATTCCCCACTGCCAGGGATAGGGGGGCTAGCGTGGTGATTGGCGGGGGTGTGGGGGGGGGGGGGGGGAGGGGATGGATCGGGGCCGGACAGGGGTGGGGGGTGGGGGGGTGGGGGGGGGGGAGGGGGAGGGGGGGATGGGGGGGAGGGGGGGATGGGGGGGGGGGGATGGGGGGGAGGGGGGGAGGGGGGAGGGGGAGGGGGAGGGGGGGGGGGAGGGGAGGGGGATGGGGGGGGAGGGGAGGGGGGGGGAGGGGGGGGAGGGAGGGGGAGGGGGGGGGGGGGGGAGGGGGGGGGGGGGGGGAGGGGGGGAGGGGGGGGGGGGGAGGGGGAGGGGGGGGGGGGGGGGAGGGGGAGGGGGGGGAGGGGGGGGGGGGGGGGGGGAGGGGGGGGGGGGAGGGGGGGGGGGGGGGGTTGAGGGGGATGGGGAGGGGGAGAGAGGGGAGGGAGAGGGAGAGTGAGAGGGAGCGGATGGAGGGGAGGGGGCGGAGGGGGGCGGAGGGGGGCGGGGGAGGGATGGGGGAGGGATGGGGATGGGGGAGGGGGGGGGAGGGGGAGGGGGGGAGGGGGGGGGAGTGTCGTTATGAGGGCTCGCCGCGCACTGTCAACTCAGTCCCGGTTTCATACTCATAGCGAGTCTAACGGAGACGCGCCCAATGTAAACAGCGGCTGGCAACCACGTTTGAACTGTCTTTAATCGCGCCAGTCACTCAGGGTGTAACAGTAAGCTTCTAGTTGCTATATACATCCGGCGTTGGGGAGTGGTTGGGTTGGGCTGGTGGGTGAAGGCGATGTGGGTGGTGGTGGGTGTGGGTAGTCTGGGTGTGGGTGGTGTGGTTGGTATGGAAGTGAGTGGTATGGAAGTGAGTAGTGTGGAAGTGGGTGGTGTGACAGTGGATGGTGTGGGTGTGGATGGTGTGGGTGTGGGCAGTGTGGAAGTGGGTGGTGCGGGTGTGGGCAGTGTGGAGGTGGATGGTGTGGGAGTGGGTGGTGTGGGAGTGGGTGGTGTGGGAGTGGGTGGTGTGGGAGTGGGTGGTGTGGGAGTGGGTGGTGTGTGCAGTGTAGAAGTGGGCGGTGTGGGAGTGGGTGGTGTGGGAGTGGTTGGTGTGTGCGGTGTGGGAGTGGGCGGTGTGGGAGTGGGTGGTGTGGGAGTAGGTGATGTGGGAGTGTGTATCGTGGGTGTGTGGTGTGGGAGTGCGTGGTGTAGGGTAGGGGTGAGGGTGGGTGTAGGGTTGAGGGTACGATGTCGCGGTGGGTGGCAATAGTGGGAAAAGTGGTGGTAGAGGTGTGGCTGTAGGTGAGTAAGGGTGGGTGTGGTTGTGGGTGTGGGTGTGGTTGTGGTGTTGGTGTGGTAGAGGCGTAGCTGTAGGTGAGTAAGGGTGGGTGTGGTTGTGGGTGTGGTTGCGGTGTTGGTGTGGTAGAGGCGTAGCTGTAGGTGAGTAAGGGTGGGTGTGGTTGTGGGTGTGGTTGTGGTTGTAGTGTTGGTGTGGTAGAGGCGTAGCTGTAGGTGAGTAAGGGTGGGTGTGGTTGTGGGTGTGGTGTTGGTGTTTGTGGTACTGTAGTGAGTGTGGTGGTGGGTGGTGTGGTGGTAGGTGTGATGGCGCTGGCGCTGGCACTGGCACTGGCGCTGGCGCTGGCGCTGGCGCTGGCGCTGGCGCTGGCGCAGGCGCTAGGTTGTGGTTGCGTGCGGGTCCATATTTGGTACTGAATGTTGAGGCAAAGAGTACTATCGTTGGTTCAGGTGTTGGGTGTGGGTGTGGGTGTTGGTGTTGGTGTTGGGTGTTTGTGTGATGATGTTAAAGCTGCATAGTCCGATGAAATATCAAATTTTCAAAACCAAACCAGTTATCTAGATTTGATCTTACATATCAAACTTAGATACTGACGCACTTATTAAGCATTTGTTTCTGCATAGAAGGCAATACTGAGTCAATTTAACAGAACCTGTTACTGCTGAAGTCCATGGTGTCAGAGTTTTGGCAAGCTTGCCAAAACTAATTTTCCATGTTTGGACTCAAAATATCTCAAAAGTTTACCATTTAAAATAAAAGTGACTTTGAACTAATGTAAAGTAGATACTAGTGATGGATCTAATATATTTATCTCAGAAAAAATACAGAAATTCAAAGCCATCGGACCACGCAACTTTAACTTGGGTAAATGGTGCACTAAAATAGGTAATACCCGGGGCTGGTGATGGGGCAGGGGGGGGAAATAAATTGTGCACGGCCGTGCACTAGTTACCTAGAAATGGGTGTTAGGTGCACATATATGAGTACGTCATGCATGAGTTCACACGGATCTCGGTAAGTGGTGCATAAACCCGCACGGTGTATCATCTGTGTCTCCTCTACAGAACCAGACCAGAAGGGATTGCCAAATGAGTTGAGCGTCCATCTCCCATTTTGGTACATCATGGGGTTGGAACCCTGGTTGACTCAAACCAATGACTTATCAAATTTATACTTGTCGCTTCCTAGCCAGACGCTCTCCATTATTAGGATATGCCAAGGACTGGGTGGCTCGTTGTCAGGATAATGTGACTGAATGGGATATCAGGTCATGCTGCTGGCGGTCTGGTGTCCCAGTGTGGCAGCATTGTAAAGTCACCATGAGTGTACACTGTCATAACTCAGTACCTGTGCTGATATGACCTTAGATTTTGCCAGGACGTCAAACTGCAACAAGCAACCAACCCTCTACAGAACCACCATGGTTGGTATCCATGGGCCTTGCCTGGTGATGAGAGGGTAATTGATGAGGGATTTTATATTCCAGTAACAGCCGCACTCGAAAGCAGGACAGGTCCAGGAGTGTGACAGAGCAAACCATTAGTTGCTGATCGATTTCGGTTTTATACCCGAGCAACAGTTGCGGTCAGATGAGGTCAGATCATGACTGAAAGTGAGTGAATCTATCTGTAACAGTATCCATGCCCTATTGACTTTATATATATATATATATATATATATAATGTAATGCTGCTGAGGGTCGGAATCATTAACATTATCCTGACAAAATTGATTGATTGATTGTTGTCCTGGCAACATCTAATGTCTAAAGAAGGGGAGTCACAAGACTATTACTGTCTAGCGGCGAAAACAAGTCATTAGACTTAACCGTTATGGGCATCATAAGTACACCCATCACCAAACAAAATAAAATAGAAAAAAAAAATATATCAGGACGGATTTTGACAATAAATTAAAGCTGCATAGTCCGACGAAATTTTTTTTTTCAAAACCAAAACACTGACATAGATTTGATCCTACATATCCAACTTAGATACTGGTGCACCTTGTAAGCCATTTCTTCCTACATAGAAAAGCATAGATGGTGTGCATCAATTTAAAGGCGCATGTTACTACTGCTGACGCCTATGCTGTCAGAATTGTTATGTGCATGTCCAAATTAATTTGGAATGTTTTCACTTGAAATATATCTAGAATTAACTATTTAAGCTATAAATTACTAACTAAAATAACTTCATATATTTATCCCAAAACATCGCCAGGAAGTCAAAACCATCGAAATATGCAACTTTAACCAATGCTTGCTGAGCTAATTAAAGGTGCATAGTCTAGAGGGTTTGAGTTTCTGTTATTTTCTTTAATAAATATGTTAGATTGATCATTGTAATCTATCTGAATTTATTGTGAAGTAACTTTGCTGTAAAATGACTAAATTAAAAGATATTTAAAGTGTAAATATGCTAAATTCATTTTGGCTTGTCAAAAACTTAGACCCTATAGACTTCAGCAGTAACAACTTCTATTAAATTTACTTATTATACCATTTTCTGTATCACCAAATACTCTTGCAGCAGTATCTATCTATATTGGATATGTAGGTTCAAATACAGATAAGTGTTTTTTGCTTTTACAAATTTGATGCTTTTACCTGACTATGCAACTTTAATAATAATTAATACCCGGCACCAGGTGAGAGGTGTCGGTTTGAATCCATTAAGGATTGAACCCGCGACCTTCCACAGAGTTTGAAAGCTGCATAGTCTGATGAAATATCAAATTTTCAAAACCAAACCAATAATCTAGATTTGATTTTACATATCTAACTTAGATACTGATGCACTTATTAAGCATTTGTTTCTGCGTAGAAGGCAATAGATACTGAGTCAATTTAACAGAACCTGTTACTGCAGAAATCTATGGTGTCAGAGGTTTGGCAAGCTTGCCAAAACTAATTGTCTCATGTTTGCACTCAAAATATCGGAAAAGTTTACCATTTAAAATAAAAGTAACTTTGAACTAATGTAAAGTATATATTACTAGTGATCGATCTAATATATTTATCTCAGAAAAAATACAGAAATTCAAAACCATCGGACTCTGCAACTTTAATTATCCAGCCATGCCAGCGGCAGCCATAGCTGTTGACAGTGCAAGCCTGTGTGTTATTAGACACACGAGATCTTCTCTTTGTAACATTACCTAACAATCTAACTCCACTGTGTGTTAACAGGTTAAGTAACACAATTCCAGGAATCCCGTGTCATACAAAAAAAAAATTAACAAAGGAACAAGAGAAGAAAAAACCACAACCAAAAAAAAGCACCGTGCCTGTGTCGATTGCCGCGACCTGACCTCTCACCTCACCGTGACCCCGGATATAGGTCATGCCCTATGGCAAAGTCATCCAGTATGCGCAGGCAGGTAACGGGTTCCTCGGGTGACCACCAGGTGGCGATAGTGGTAAAAGTGGTGAGTGGGGGTGTGGTGGGGGTGGGGGTGGGGGTGTGGAGTCGGTTGGTGATCGTCCATTGATCCACTATACCACCCCCACTCACCCCCCGACACCCCGCTCCCCCAACTTCACCCCAATCTGCCACTAGATTCCCATTGTAACACTAACAGCAACTCGATTCAGAGATCCGCACCAATTCCAAATGTAGACTTCGCAGCACTATAAAGTATAGGGCAACAAAAGTCACGATATGGGTTTCAGTCTTTCTATCTTAGTTGTTCGGTCTTTTTTCTTTCTGTATCTCTCTGTCTGTCGCTGTGTTTCTGGCTCTGTCTATATCACCATGTCCCTGACTCTGTCTCTCTGTGTCTGTCTGAATCTCTGTCTCCTATAGTATCGGTATATGTCGCCCTGTCTCTCTTTGTCCCTCTCTGTGTCTCTCTGTCTCTTGCTGTCTCTCGCTGTTTCTCGCTGGCGGTCTCTCGCTGGTTGTCTCTTACCGTCTCTTGCTGTTTCGCGCTGGCGGTCTCTCACTGTCCCTCTCTCTATATCTCTGTATTTCTCTGTCTCTCTGTTTCTCTAAATAAACCCATCGCCGTCTCTCTCTGTCTCTATGTCTCTCCATCTCTCTGTCTCTGCCTCTCTCTGCCTGTATGTCTTTCTGTGTCTCTGTGTCTCATAGGGTCTCCATCTGTATTCATGTCTCTCTCTGTCTCTATATCATTATCTCTGTCTCTCTCTGCCTCCCCCTGTCTCTCTCTGCCTCTCTCTGTCTTTCTGTCTCTCTCTGTCTCTCTGTCTCATTCGGTCTGCATCTGTATCCATGTCTCCATATAGCTCTCTGTGTCTCTATATGCTTCTTTATGTCTCTCTAGAGTCTATATCTCTATATTTCTCCCAACATCCATTTGGCTCTCTGTTTATCGCTGTCCCTTTCTGTATATATATATATGCCTCTCTCTCTATGATCTCTTTGCTTTTTCTGTGTCTCTCTGTCTGTGCGATGTCTCTGTATCTGTCTCGATCTGTCTCTCTCGTGTGGTGAATGGGGGAAACCCGCTCACAAAACATCAGCAACTGTAGTAATCCCAATCACGAAAACGATGCTATAAAAGAGGGCGAGGAGGAGGGATCACATAGTTCCCGTTGAAGAGTCGGTGAACTATTGACGAACCGACCCTAGTGTGTGTAGGTACACGTGACTTTCAGATGAGTCGTCCCAGACTTATATGCGCGCGCACGCGTGATGTTGGGAGAGCGGCCGGCCCCTTCATTATGTGCTGGGAGAGTGAGTGAGTGAGTGACTGACCCACCCCGACCCTCCACTCAACCCCAACCCCCGACCCCAGTAACTGACGAGCCTGCAAGTGGCCGAACCCAATGATCTCCCAGCACATATCGGTTGGTTGTGGGATTTTTATGTCCGGGCAAAATCTAAGATCCTATCAGGACGGGTACTGACTTGTACCAGCGCACACTCATGGTGACTTTATAGGGCTTCCCCACTAGGCCACCGGCACCAGGATCTGATGAACTACTCGGTCACATTATCCTGACACCGAGCCAACCAGTCCTTGTCCTATCCTAATAATGCCAAAGCGACAAGTATCACTTTTCTAAGTCATTGGTTTGACTCGACCGGGAATTGAACTCTGGACCTGCGCTCTACCAATTCGGCCACTGCGTCCGGTAGACATATCGGTAGCGCACTATGCACACCATAAGTACACCACAGGGCGACTGTGCTCGGAGAGTGAGAGTGTGAATGACCGGAAGTAAGGGGGTGTATATGTGTGTGATGAGGGGGTCACTTCCGGTCACAAGGAGTAAAAGAAACCCATCTTCTAGTTCTAGTTCACTCACCTCCCGCTAGGAGTCAGTAGTGGCGCTGTGGGGAGTGGGGTTGCGGGCAGTCAGGGGTTGTCTTTCGCAAGGGTGCGCTCCCTGAACCCTGAAGCATCATTCAGGGGAGACCTGAGCCGCCAACCAGTCCCCAAATAATTGACCTGCTCCCCCGAGCTGCTCGCGGCCACCGACATATATATGCGTCAATCACTCACGTGACCCTGGCTCAGCAAGGACTCAGCCCTCCTCCTCCTCCTCCTTCCTCTCTCCTACTCACGCCCCTCTTCAGAAAACCCCCATCCACTTACCCGCCACCCAGCTGCGAAATCCTACAACTGACTACAGGGCCACAACCATTCAAAGTTCTAGCAACAACACGGGAATTTTTTTTAAGGGAATCATTTTAACAGTAATATTACTAATAGAGTGCGTCCAGCTTCGTATAGACAGATAATTCGATAGGTAGACAGAGAGAGAGGGAGAGAAACAGAGAGACAGAGAGAAAGAGAAATAGACAGACAGACAGCTAGGTAGATGGATGGATGGACATATGGATATATAGATAGACAGCCAGGCAAACAGACAGGAGGAGAGAGATGGAGAGACAAAGAGACAGGTGGATGGATATACAGACATACAGTTAGATAGTTAGATAGACCGATATACATATATACAGATAGATAATAGATATATATATATGGATACCTAGATAGATAATAGATATATATATAGATATATAGATAGATATTAGATAGATATATATGTCGAGGGGGGTGATGAAAATGGGAAATATTGCGCCTAGAGCGGGACTCGAACCCACATCTCTTTGCATTCCGGGCCAGTGTGCTAACCATTACACTACCTAGGCTCCCTGATATCACCATACTATCTGTCTATGTGGTTACTTGCCTGAGAGGTCAGTGCAGACTACTACATATCTATATATATATATATAGATATATAGATAGATAGCTACTAAAAGATAGCTAAATATCTAGATAAATAGCTAGCTAGATATATATAGATATATGTATACATATTTATATAGATATGTGTATATAGATAGATAGATATATATAGATATAGATATATATATATAGATATATAGATATATATATATATATATATATATAGATACATAGATAGATAGATAGATATATAGATACATTGTTTTCAGCTGACACCTAGTGTTATTTCAACACGTCCTTCTGATTAATGAAAACGGCGTCGTTGATTTGCTGCTAAGTGCTATTCCGGTCACGACACGTGGTTGCAATGAATATATCGATAGGGAAGCCATTACTTAAATCCCCTTTCTACTTCCTAGTACTACGCAGAAGCTCTGAAATAAATATAATCTTTGTAAGGTTCCCCTGTAGAGCTTGCCAATACAACCAAAGAACAGCTCACACACGCAACGCAGGCCACGAAACACTCCCAGGTACGTCTTCGCTTCCAACTAAAATCCTAAAATCCAAATAAATTTGTTTCTCGTCGGTCCTAGGTTCCTTGGATCCTAAAAGAAAAATACAGTAAAACCTCTCTAAATCGACCGACTTTGGGACCGACTTTAAGTGGTGGATTTAGGGAGGTGGTCGGTTTAGGGAGTTAGAATATGGCTACAATGGTATTGTTGTGACCCAAATAAAGCTATCGATACAGGGGAGTGGTCGATCTGTGGAGGTGGTTGGTTAGGGAGGTTTTACTGTACATACTTCAGCTCGGTCCCAGCTGCTAAAATCAAGCACATTCTTGTAAAGGAAAACACATTATTGTATAAGTCTTCGGGTCGCCGGTGGTAAAATCAAACACAATCTCGTCGTGTGGGTCATCACTTCTCCGACACTACAATCAAAAAAGATTCTCATGAAAGTTCTCAGTTCTTAGTTAAAATCAATCACATTATCTGTTTGTAGGGGGGAGGGGGGGAAATCAAACACTATTTCTCAATGTCATCGCTTTGCTGGATCCTACTTTCTTTTTTCTTGAAGATTTATACCATGGATGAGTCTGAATAGACTTGTTTTCAGCATTAGACAGATTGTCAATAGAAAGCCCGAGCCTACACCTTTACCGATCCAAGGGATTTTTTAACCTCCCACACCACATAGACATGGAATGAGAGCAACTGGCCTTTGATGATGCTGTAAGTTATACACAGTGGTGGAAATCCAAATTGGCAGAGGTGGGGGCACAGGGATTTGAACCACTGACCTTCAGATTAGGAGTCTGACCTAGAAAAAAAGTGAGACACTCTAACCACTCTGCTACAGAGAATACTGACAAACGCAGATCCTCAGGATTTCATATCCTGATGGTACTCCACACACAAACAGGCACACACACCCACATATTCACCTACCACACACACATACCCACTGTGTGAGATGTGGAGATTCACAACCAATGTCATATTCATTAAAGCTGCATAATCCAATATATCCATAGTAATTAGTATATCCAATCCACGTAATCCACTAAAAAAAGTGTGCCTTTTTATTTATTACATTGGTTGATGTAAAGACTGGAGTAAAATCCTGTATTGCTGCCTAGCAGGGATATGAAGTCAAGTAAATCTTCACTATGTCCCAAAGTATAGTTAAAATAGATTTCAAGAATGAACCAAATATGTAGTTTCTTTGTCCAAAAGTTAGCCAAGCTTACTTCAAACTATAATAAAATAGATTTCAAGAATCAACCAAATATGTAGTTTTTTTGTCCAAAAGTTAGCCAAGTTTACTTCAAACTATAATAAAATAGATTTCAATAATCAACCAAATATGTAGTTTCTTTGTCCAAAAGTTAGCCAAGCTTACTTCAAACTATAATAAAATAGATTTCAAGAATCAACCAAATATAAACTTTTTTTGACCAAAAAGTTAGCCAAGGTTACTCCAAATTAAAATCAAATAGATTCCAATGTTCAACCAAATATAAACTTTTTTTACCCAAAGTTAGCCAAGGTTACTCCAAACTATTCTAAAAAATAGATTCCAATGATCAACTAAATATGTCATTTTGTTTTCCCCAAAGTTAGTCAAGGTTATTGCAAACTATAGTATAATAGATTTCAAAGACAATCCAAATATATATATATATATTTAAATTTTTGTTTAATGGTAATAATTTGGCAGCAACTCAAAAGCTTCAGATTATGCAACTTTAATTTGATGACAGATCTTTAATTCATGACAGATTCTGGCTCTGAGTGCTGCTGATGCATATGCCGCTCTCGCCACAGTATGTACAGGCAGCGACACACAGACAGACACACAGACACACACATAGAAAGACACACAGACAGACAGTGGCCTACCTAAGGAGTGTGTAAAGGTGGGCGCTGACGTCGCCTGGTGCACATCCGCTGCCGAGTTCTGCGGCGGGTTGAGGCTCGGCAGGGCGGCCGTCGTCGTGCCGAGGTTCGACAGCGCGCCGTAGTCGACCGTCGCCACCTGGTGCGCATGCGCCGCCGCCACCTTGGTCGGGTCGGCCCCTTCCGGCGCCTGCGCACTGGGCGCCACCGAGTAGGGGAAGGCCGGGTAGGCGGCGACCGCCGGGATGTCCGGCGTCCCGTCCTGGTCGCGCTTAATCATCTTCGGGCTCGACTCGTACGTCGTCCACATCTGCACAGGTGACGTCAGAAAGTGGGTTAGTTAGTTGGGTAGTTTTTTTGTTGGTTAAAAACTAAAAATATTGTGTGCATGCTAGGCTATTGATGGCACTCTCACTTCACATATTCAGTTACACAAACTGAAAAGGTGGTGCTTTCTTGGAGAACATTTGTCGTGGGGGGCAGGGGGGGGGGGAGCTTGTTTTATTTAACGACGCCTCTAGAGTGCATTGATTTTCATATCGTTGGCTATTTTGACATCAAACATATGGTCATTCTGACGTATTTCTTTGGAGGAAACCCTCTGCCACCACATAGGCTACTCTTTCGGATAAGCAGCAAAGGGGTCTTTTATATGCACTTTCCCACAGAGAGGATAGCACATACCATAACCTTTGATGAGCCAGTTGTGGACCACTGGTTTGCATTTGTCGGAGTACAGTTGCATTCTCAGCGGCTAATACTGGTTACCTTTAAGGTTTGATGACCATCTTTCAGTGGTATAATTAAGTAGGAATCCAATTGATGCCCCCCCTTCTGGGCTCCCTGTCTCCCCCCCCCCCCTCACCCCCATCCCTTACTTGTTTATATGCAGGGATGAAAGTGGTCTCCGCGGAAATCAACCTGTAGTTATTGCACCGACGGCGAATTTCCGCGAAAACTCAGATTTCCCCCCATCATATGATTAGCACTGTCACTGTCAGTGTAAGGGAATTGCGGAAAAATACTGGAGTAAGGTTTCAACTGTCCTTGTTGTGACTGTATTATCGCCCATATCTAAGACGTTCTTGTTTTGGTTTTATGTCCTCACAACATCTAAGGTAATATTAAAACGGGATTCGAACTAACCATTTGTTGCCAGTTACATCCTGATTGCTTGGGATTTTGTTTGACATTAATCGGTAAATACCAAAAATCGCGGAAATCAGCGAAATCGATGCGATCTGTCATTCCTGTACATGAACCCACCGCTCCCTTTCATTAGACGTTGATTGTTCGAGTTTTCCGGCCTGGCAACATCTAAGGTCATACTTACGTCTTTTACTTCATTTGTTGTTGTTTCACTGTCCGCATGTCCGTTTACTGCAACAACAATGAAAACAACAATTAAGATTACTGCACTAACCTCAAAACCACCAACAACAGCGAAAGTACACTAATTGCACACATACAAAAGAAATCTATCAAACTCGTACCGAATCTTCCATTGAACTTCCATCGAACAATTCATTACTATTGTAAAATCAAACATTACACACAGGAGAACTTCCATTGAAAAATTCAATAGGCCTTATCGTTATAAAACTCAAAATTAGTGTAAAATTCAGTATTATTGGAAAGTTCAATAGTATGGTAAAATTCGAAAAATTATTGTAAAATTCAATATTATTTATTTAATTAAATATTCTTTTTTAAATTCAATATTATTTTTAAAAATTAAATATTATTTCAAAAATTCAATATTCTTTTTAAATTCAGTATTGTTGTCAAATTCAGTATTGTTGTCAAATTCAGTATTGTTGTCAAATTCAGTATTGTTGTCAATTTCAATATTATTGTAAAATTTAATCCGATTGTAAAATTCAATATTATCAAAGTCGGCCGGTGTAGCCTGATAGAGCGGCCCATTCACCTTTTGCACACACAAACGCGCACACCCGTACCCCCACCCCCACACCACACCACCCCACCCTGCGCTCCTAGTACCAGATGTTGCCGCAGCGTGGCGCGTCCATCAGCGTTATTCACTCAGATTTATATTAGATCGGGTCTGTCGGGACGCGTTGCGCCTTTTTCTCAGACGTCTGAAACCGCGTGATTGCCCCTCACCCCTCACCCCCACCCCCTCACCCCCACCCCCTCAACGCCCGTCCCCAACCCCGACCCGCCCGCATGGAATCAGGTCCTGACATCTGCTCCCGTTATACATCCTCTGTATCAAACCTACATTACACACACCCTCACACCCACACACCCACACAACCACATCCACACACCCACACACCTCACCTCACCGTTACACGCACACCGTGAGAGACCGGAGGTGAAAGAGGAAGGAAGTGTTGGGGTGTGAGTGGGGGTGTGGGTGTGGATGTGAGTGTGGGGGGTGGTATGAAGAATTGTGGATGTGGTATGAAGAAGGAGTGACGTGTAGTGGAGGTGGTGGTGTGGTGGTGGTGGTGCGGTGGTGCTGTGGTGGTACAGTGGTGGTGGTGTGATGGCAGTGGTGCGATGGTGGTGGTGGTGTGATGGTGGTGGTGTGGTGGTGGTATGATGGTGGTGCGGTGGTGCTGTGGTGGTGTGGTATGGTGGTGGTGTGGTATGGTGGTGTGGTATGGTGATGGTGTGGTATGGTAGTGGTGTGGTATGGTAGGGGTGTGGTATGGTGGTGGTGTGGTATGGTGGTGGTGGTGTGGTATGATGGTCGTTTGGTATGGTGGTGGTGTGGTGCTGTGGTATGGAGGTGGTGTGGTGCGGTGGTGGTGTGGTGCGGTGGTGATGTGGTATGGTGGTGTAGTGGTGGTGTGGTGGTGTGGTGCTGTGGTATGGTGGTGGTTTGGTGGTGGTTTGGTGGTGGTTTGGTGGTGGTGTGGTGGTGGTGTTGGTGTGGTATGGTGGTGATGTGGTGGTTGTGCGATGGTGGTGGTGATATGGTGATGGTGTGATGGTGGTGGTGTGGTGGTGGTGTGATGGTGGTGGTGTGGTGGTGGTCATGCCGAGTGTTGGTGGTATGGTGGTGTGATGGTGGTGGTGTGATGGTGGTGGCGTGGTGGTGTGGTGGTGGTGTGGTGGTGGTGTGATGGTGGTGGTATGGTGGTGTGATGGTGGTGGCGTGGTGGTGTGTTGGTAGGGTGAGTGAGTGACTTGTTTTTTTTTTACGCCATATCGGCAACAATGGTCATATTCATGGCGAGCGTTGGTGGTATGGTGATGGTGTAGTGGTGGTGCGATGGTGGTGGCGTGGTGGTGGTCTGGTGGTGGTGTGATGGTGGTGGTGTGGTGGTGTTGTGGTAGGGTCAGTGAGTGACTTGGGGGTTTTACACCATATCGGCAACAATGGTCATATTCATGGCGAGCGTTGGTGGTATGGTGGTGGCGTGTTGGTGGTGGTGTGTTGGTTATGTGGCAGCATGGTGGTGAAGAAGATGTTTGTTTGTTTGTTTGTTGTTGTTTTACGTCCTAGCAACATCTAAGGTCATATCAGGACGGGAAGAAGAGGATAATGGTGCTGGTAGTGGTGGTGCTGAATGCGGGGGCAAGAAGAGAAAGGGAGACGATAATGGTGAAGCAAATGGACGAGGAAGTGGAGGTGGAGGAGGGAGTCAGTGGAAGAGGAGGAGGCGGCGGAGGAGGAGGAGGGGGGGGGGGAGGAGGAGGCGGCGGAGGAGGAGGAGGGGGGGGGAGGGGGGTGGAGATGGGAGGAGTAAAAGGAAGAGGGTGAAGAACATGAGTAGAAGGAAGAGGAGGAGGGGAGGAGGAGGAGGGGTGGTGAGGGGAGGAGTAACAGGAAGAGGGGGAAGCACAGGAAGAGTAGAAGGAAGAGAAGGAGGTGGGGGGGGAGGAGGAGGGGAGCGGGGGGAGGAGGTGAAGGAAGGGGGATGTGTGTGGGGGAGGGGGAGGAGGAAGGGGGAGGGGAAAGAAGAGGAGGTGCGAGGAGGTGTGAGGAGGTGTGAGGAGGTGTGAGGAGGTGTGAGGAGGTGTGTGAGGAGGTGTGTGAGGAGGTGGAGATAGAGGAGGGGGCGGAGCAGGGCTAGGAGAGAAAGAAATGGTCGCGCACCCCGACATGAGTTCTATTTGATGCGGCAGTGCCTCCCGACGGGAGCTGCTTACATGTTAACTGACATGTGCAGGACACGTGTTAACGGTGGAGCAGGGGGTTGGGAGGGGAGGGGGAGGGAGGAGGGGGAGGGGAGGGAGGGGGAGGGGGAGGGTGGGAGGGGAGGGGAGGGGAGGGGAGGGGAGGGGAGGGGAGGGGAGGGAGGGGAGGGGAGGGGAGGGCAGGGGGAGGGCAGGGCAGGGCAGGGGCAGGGCAGGGCAGGGCAGGGCAGGGCGGGCAGGGCAGGGCAGGGCAGGGCGGGAGGGCAGGGCAGGGCGGGCGGGAGGGAGGGCAGGGGAGGGCAGGGCAGGGAGGGAGGGAGGGAGGGGGAGCGGAGCGGAGGAGGGAGAGGGGGGACGGAGAGGGGAGGGGACGAGGAGGGGAGAAGACGAGGAGGGGAGGAGATGAGGAGGGGAGGAGAGGAGGAGGGGAGCGCTGGGGGAGGTGATCAGAGGGTATGGGAAGAGAGGGTAGCGGATGGGAGGAGAGGGTAGCGGGGGGAGGGACGAGATGATACGGGAGCCTGGGAGGGCTGGGGAAGGGAGGGGGCGGAGGCGAGGAGTGGAGGAGAAGAGGAGTGGAGGAGAAGAGGAGAGGTGGGGAAGAGGGGAGGTGGGGAGGGGGAGGGGGAGATGGTGCGGGAGAGAGAGATGGGTGACATGTGAGCCGGGCAATGAGAAGTGTGGTATCATCACTAGGCTAACCTGCTGGAGGAACCCGAGAGTCGAGAGGATGCTGGGGCAGGATACTGTCGGTGTCGGGTTGCGCGCGCACGTGTCGGCCCCACTCACAAGAAAATCGCCGATAAAAAGTGATAGAAACTTGGAGAGTGGGAAAGAAAGGGGAAGTGATAAGGGTAAGAGAAATTCCAATAGACCTCTTCAACACAGCACATATATGTTGTGAGTGCTTACCCACGTTAGTTCTTCCTATTGTCACCAGGGGACAGTTTGGTGGTGGATATACAAATATAAACCTACAGAATCCCTTCTCTACAGAACCTGACGCACACAGAGCTGACATCCACAAGCGGGGTCCTTTGTCTATGATTTGACTCAGCAAGGGATCGAACCCACGACCGCTCCATATATTCATTCGGCCACATCCCACGCCAACTTTAGTTCCTTCTGACAACAGCTATGTTGTATAGGCCGCGTGTGCATGTATATTGATGCCGTGTTGGCGATGCACTGCTGGTGATGCAATGCTAGTGATGCATTGCTGGTGATGCATTGCTAGTGATGCAATGCTAGTGATGCAATGATGGTGATGCATTGCTGGTGATGCGTTGCTGCTTGTTTTGCATAAACATTAACCATGACGTGTCGTTCTTTAAGCTTCGGTAGCTAATGATTCTGATGTTAATGAAAATTATCGGCGAAGCCTTGGTAAAGGCGGCTCGAAGCGGAAGGCGGCGCATCCTCACATTACTGTGTGTAGATCATGACCAGCAACCACCCGTGCAGTTGGGTAGGGATGCTGTGCTCTTTGATCGGGTCACTCACCAGTTTGGTCATTTAGGGATCATGTTCAATGTTACAAAGTTGTGTCATCAGATAGCACAGTGTAAAGTTGTGTGTCATCAGATACCACTGTGTAAGAATGTGTGTAATAAGATACCACTCTTTCCCCGAATTGACAGTAGATAGATATGAAATCTAGATCTATTCATATCTATAGATAGCTAGCTAGCTAGATAGATAGCTAGTAAGATAGATAGAGTTTGTTGTTTGTTTGTTGTTGTTTTACGTCCTAGCAACATCTAAGGTCATATCAGGACGGGGCGGAGATAGATAGATAACTAGATAGATAGATAGATACTAAGATGGATATATAGATAGATAGATAGATAGATAGATAGATAGGTACTTAGTAAGTTAGTTACTTAAATTTGCATAGTCCGATGGTTTTGAATTTCTGTATTTTTTCTGATTTTTATATCGATCACTAGTATCTACTGTACATTAGTTCAAAGTTACTTTTATTTTAAATGGAAAACTTTTTAGATATTTTGAGTGCAAACATGGAAAATTAGTTTTGGCAAGCTTGCCAAAACTCTGACACCATAGACTTCTGCAGTAACAGGTTCTGTTAAATTGACTCAGTATTGCCTTCTAAGTTCTACACATAAACAAATGCTCAATAAGTGCATCAGTATCTATTCTAAGTTAGATATGTAAAATCAAATCTAGATAATCGGTTTGGTTTTGAAAATTTGATACTTCATCGGACTATGCAGCTTTAATTAGTTAGTTGCATGACCTTATCAGAGCATCGCCTCGCCTGGGTCACCAGGTGCTCTGGTACCAAGTGCGCGCAGCAAGTGGCCGTGCCTTCTTCACACCAGAGTCTGCCACCACAGGACCGCTCCTTACTACCAGTACCAATATCACTACGACTACAACATCTGCTACGAGGAGTCACAAACTTCTGCCCACAAACCAGCGTCAGCGATCCATCTTCGTATGATGAGCGCATTAGAGGCTGGCAGAGACGCCGGGTGCCGACTGACGGGAGAGAGGGCGGGGCGGGCGGGGAGGGAGGGCGGGCGGCCGCGGTGGCATTCCGATATCGGCTTTAATGGGCGCTGCGAGTTTGTAAGCGCCGTCAGTGCAAACACTGAGCAGGCTACATCAGAGGCCGGGCCCTGAGGGCAGGTGCCCGCCCGGCTCTTTGTCGGGTCTCCGCCCGCCCACAGCCCGCCCACAGCCCGCCCGCAATCCGCCCGCCCCCAGGCCCTACTTTATTTAGCATGTGCAGACTACACCAGTGTGTGTACTTCGCAACTGGTCTCCCCCCTCCCCCCTCCCCTCTAACTCCCATATCATTCCCCCTCCTCACTTTCCCCGCCAACCCTCACCTACCCCACATCACTCGCCGCTCCACCCACCCACAACCTGTTCCGTATTACCCGCTGACTGACAGCGCCCCTGACGGACGCCTGACGCGGCCGTGACATTGGCCGCCCGGCGACGGCCCCGCGGCCGGCCGGAATGTCGGGCCCCGGACGTCGGGCAACGTCACGTGCGCGCGAGACTTGTGTGTGTCGGGGGGGGGGGGGGGGGGGGGGCGAGGGCGAGGGCGAGGGCGAGGGCGAGGGCGAGGGCGAGGGCGAGGGCGAGGGCGAGGGAGAGGGCGAGGGCGAGGGCGAGGGCGAGGGGGAGGTCGAGAGGAGGAGGAGAGGAGGGGAGGGGAGGGGAGGGGAGGGGAGGGGGAGGGGAGGAGGGGGAGGAGGGGGAGGGGGGGGAGGAGGGGAGGGGGAGGGGGAGGGGGAGGAGGAGCGGGAGGGGAGAGGGGAGAGGGGGAGGGAGCCGGGACGATAAAGGGGATGAGAGGGGGGTGATTGGGATGAGAGGGGTGAGAGTGAGGCGAGAGTGGGGCGAGTTTGTTAGGGTTTTACATCATAGCAACATACAAGGCCATAGCAAGACATGGAGTAGGGTACGATTGGAGGTGTGGGGCAGGGCGGGCCAGGGTGGGGGCGGCCACCTAGAAATGTGAGGTGCCGTAGACATTTTATACAGGCTTCTTCTAGTCTACCAAATCAGTCCGATATATTATTAAACTCAGAAGTTGTCAGTATATTCTAGTTCCTAACTCTACCAGCGACGACACCACCCCCCTCCCGACTCCTCAGCCTCTAATACCTGGTGCGTGGGAATTGCTGCCAAAATTGCCCAGACAAATCATGGTATTTCATTTATACATGAATTATCCAGATTCACTCGACTCTTACCTTGAAATTCTTCCTTGGACGATAATACTAACAGCTGATATGAACTCACGAACAGCAGGAATACGGTAATGGGGTGCATGTGTTTGGTGGTTGGAGGTTTGGGAGAATTGCAAGTTGATGGGTAGCGTGGGGTGGATCAAGGGTTGTGGGCGGGGATCAGTTGGCGCCTTGTACGTGCTCTATCTGTGAGCTGCTCGTCCCACTAACGAGCACACTCTACCGCGAGGAGGACGGAGGAGGAAGCTGCCCTGACCCGGTCTCCGCCCACAGCCACGTGAGAAGTAGGGTCACTAACAACTGCTCCACGCCACTCAATAGCATATTGATCCTGGTGGCATGTAGGAGGTGATTTGGTACTGGATGCTACTGCATGGCTCCCGTCAATATGGTAATGCATGGTGATGCATGGTGATGCATGGTGATGCATGGTGATGCATGGTGATGCATGGTGATGCATGGTGATGCATGATAATGCGTGGTGATGCATGGTTGTGCATAGTGATGCATGGTAATGCATGACAATATATGACAATGCATGGTAATACATGGTAATATATGGTAATACATTACACTGCATGGCATTGTATGGTCATGTATGGTAGTGTATGCAGGTTCCTGGTGATGTGTCATGTATGGTAATATATTGTAGTACACGGTAATGCATGGGAATTCATGCTAATGCCTGACACTGCATGGTAACATATGGTAACATATGGTAATGTGTGGTAGTGTATGGTGATGCATAGTGATGTATTTTAATGCATGGTAGGACATGGTAGGGCATGGCAGGGCATGGAAAGACGTGGTGGTGCGTGGCAGTTAGTGATAGTGTATGTTAATGTATGATAAGGCATCATAAGACATCGTAACACATGGTGATGCATGCCAACTCCTGTAATCACACACTAGATCCTTGCATCACTGGCCGAAGCATCACTGGCCAAACGGTGTATTACTTTTCCTTTCCGGAAGCAAAGGATGCACGATACATAGAGGGGCACCTACCGGGAGAGTGAGAAACTACAGGCCTCCACCCCTTGACAGCTCGTTACCGCCTCCTCCTCCTCCCCCCCAACCCCCCAACCCCCCATCCCCCGACGACACACATTCACTCACAGTCACACCTGCCGCCTGGAGGCGCTCCCACACACAACCTGATCACGTGACCTCCAGATGGAGGCACTAAGTATCTGGTGCCCACCACCCTCCCCATACCCTCACACACACCCGTATCTCAGATTACAGGTACAGGTTCACACTGCACCGACTCACTTTCAAACCCACACAGAACCAATTCGTGCTGGATGTGATGAGCAGTGCGATGTCACATGTTGGTTGGTTGGTTCTTATAGTTTTACGTCCTGGGTAAATAAATCTAAGGTCAAATCAGGACGGGTACTGACTTGCGACAGTGACGTTCTGGGTAAATCTAAGGTCATATCAGGACGGGTACCGACTTGTGACAGTGACGTCCTGGGTACATCTAAGGTCATATCAGGACGGGTACTGACTTGTGACAGTGACGTCATGGGTACATCTAAGGTCATATCAGGACGGGTACTGACTTGTGACAGTGCACACTCATGGTGGGAGAACAGGCTGCCAGAACCATGATCTGATATCCCACCAAGTCTTATTATCAACCAGTCCTTGCCCTCTCCTAATGACGCTGAGCGACTGTCTAGGAAGCGACAAGTATCAATTTTTAATTCATTGGGTTGACTCGACCAGACCTGGACCAGGCCTGACCCAGCCTGTCGCAGCCGGGGCGCAATCGGTCGCAACCTCAGCATTACTTTCTGCCCACCTCATACACGAAGACGCGCACACTCACCCATACACCAAACTCTAAACGCCTGGGGACCAAACCCCTCCCCCGTCTCCCCTCACCCATCCCCAGGCGCCTGGCCTCATTGCCAGGCACAACGCCGAGATCTGAAGGCAACAAACAGACTGCCTGCCGCCCGGCGCTTCAGTGCGCCCATCCCCGGGGCGCCCGTACCCGGGGCGGTCGGCCCCCGACCCCCGGCCCCCGGCCCCCGGCCCCCGGCCCCCGGCCCCCGGCCCCTCGCCCCTCGCACACCCTCCCGCATTCCGAACACACCCCTCCCGCTCCATTTGTGACGTCACTCGCCTATGTCGGGCCATGTGACGTCACGCTGGACGCGCCGACTGGAATCATTATCTGTGGCGCTCTGTCATTTCATGCGCCACAGCTGACCAAAGGCCGGAACGTCACCGGCGATCTCACAACTGAGTTGCTCCCAACGACCTTCTGAGCAGCTTCTGGCTGACCTTGACCTCTCTCCCCTATCCCCCCCCCCTGACTCCCGACTCCCACTCCCCCTCTGCCCTCTTGATCACGCCCGACTTGACCCCCCCCCCCCCCACCCCCCACCCGCACCCCCGCTATGTGACTTCCTCGCTACACCGACGGGACCCCTCCTACTCCCACCCACCCCGACCCACATCCCACCAGAACTCGGGTGTTATCAACAATATCAGTTGTTCTCGCCAGTAGGGTGTAGTAAAGTTCAGGGACGTGGTGCAAATATCAAATCCGTTTTCTTATCTTTATAATTATGTATATATCCTCCGGTGCGACTGACACTGGTCTACATCCGGTGGAGGAGAGGAGGGTAGGTGGAGCCACCTGTACAGTGTTGGTCTTATGGAGTATAACAAATAAAGTAATAATTAACCCTGGCGTATCTTTATACTTGCATAATTCGTTATACATCATATATATATGCGTGTGTATGTCAGAATAACTAAGGAAAAGTTCTATTAGTATTACATGTTCAACTGTAATGTACCTGACTCAGCATATCATCTCTCCCTCTACATATAACGTATATATATATATAAAGTATTGGGTAATCCAAACAAAATTGTCGGCCCCACTTCCGGTACAGTCAATCCAAACGTTCATGTGGCTTTAAGCGCATCTGAGACTTTTTTATTTGATAAATGGTAGTATTTTGCCAGGTCGCCGAAAAAGGTTTGGAATAACCGATCGTTTGATTTAACCGAGGTTGGTTTAATGGGGTTAACCTGTATATACATAAAAAACAATAATCATAGTGTCCATATACATTGTACATTCATAATGCACCCCCGTTTTTGCCAAAGCCAAGTCAAAGTCAAAGCTCGGTGAAACCAATGATCGGTTAATCCAAACAAATTTCTAGGGTCCGTTCAAGTTTGGTCTAGCCTCCCCTATATTGATTGGTTTATTTGAGTCCTAAACGATCACCCATACAATACCATTGTAATGATAACCAAAAACTCCCTAAACCCGCCACCTCCCTAAATGGACCATTGAATGTCTCTCCCATCGTCGGTCGATTTAGGTTTTACTGTATTACAAAGTTTACTGTATTACTGTTAGACTGGTTTTACATACATCTTCCATTTGTTGTCTGCTTTCATTAAACTTATTACTTTCACTATTAATTTCGCCTGCTTTAGAGGTGAGCGCTTCGTGAGCCTCCCGTCAAACGTCACAACCAGGGGGCACCCCAGTCACCGACACACCGACACACCGCCAGTCGCCGTACCGCCCTTTGTACAATTTGTCACGAGCCACAAGATTGGCCAGCCCACAGCCGGCCAATCAGCGTCGCCGTCTCATTTCGTGCCCAATTGACCCACGACGCGGCGCCGCCTTCACCCGGCAGCGTTTGATCGGGGAAGCCACTTCCGCCAATCCACTTCCGGTGGTCGACTTCCGCCGGTGGCCCGTAGCGGCATTTAAAAAAAAGACGGGAGTCGGTGGGGAGGGTGGGGGGTGAACTGACTGGGTGGTGGGAGGGTGGGAGGGTGGGAGGGTGGGTGGGTGCGGTGGTGGGTGGCCAGGAGGAGTTGGGGAGGTGGAGCTAAAGGAGAACGATGAGAAAGAAGAGGAGGCGGAGAGGGAGAGGAGGAGGAGGGGGGGGGGAGAAGGGATAGAAGGGGGGGAGAAGGGGTAGAAGGGGGGGTAAGGGGTAGAAGGGGGGGAAAAGGGGTAGAAGGGGGGGAAGGGGTAGAAGGGGGGGAAGGGGTAGAAGGGGGCGGGAAGGGGTAGAAGGGGGGGGGGAGATGAGGAGGAGCAGGAGGATGGGGAGAAGGAAATGATGGAGGACAATGGTTGGGGAAGAGAGGAGAGGAGAACAGAAAGGAGTGGATGGGACAGGGGTGGGAGGGAGGGTGGGATGGGGTAGAGGAAGAAGTAGAAGGTTTGTTTTGTTTGGGTTTTACGTCCTAGCAACATCTAAGGTCATATCAGGACGGATACAGACTTGTGACAGGGTGCACTTATAATGACTTTATAGGGCTGCCCCACCGAGAGACCAGGCTACCAAAACCATGACCTGATATCCCACCCAGTCATATTATCCTGACATTGGGCTAACCAGTCATTTCCCCTATCCTAATAATGCCGAGCTCCTGGCTAGGAAGCGACAAGAATCAATTTGGCCCAGCCCCACCCTTGACACGTCTATCGCCTCCAGCACCCAAATACTGCCGTCATGGTACAATGAACCCACACTGGGCTAACTCCACCACACCCCCACACACATTCTCCCCACCCCTTCTTCACATCCCGTTAAAACTACTAGCACTAGTAGTAGTACTAGTACTACTAGCACGACGCGCGGTGGGCGAATAGGTAGAGCACATGCCTCTCGTGCGGGAGGTCGGGAGTTCAATTCCCGATCGAATCAAACCAAGGACTTACAAAATTGATACTTATCGCTTCCTAGCGTCAAGAGCTCGGTCATTAGTGTCAATTAGTAGGATAGGGCAAGAACTGGTTGGCGATGTGTCAGGATGTGACTGAGTGGGATATCAGGTCATGGTACTAGTGGCCTGGTTTCCAAGTAGGGCAGCACTATAAAGTCGCCCGGATTGTGCAGTCAGTGTCACAAGGCGGTACCCGTCCTGATATGAACTTAGATGTTGCCAGGACGTAAAACTCCCAACTACCGCCTTACCCAAGCACTCACCCTACCCCCTGCCCCCACACACGCTCCCCACATCCCGTGCACACTTCTCACCAATGATGGCGACTGGCAATGGCTGCAGCTTCGATTAGTTCAAGAGTAAGCCACCAGGGGCATCCAACCTCCCAATAGACGAGATCACCATTATGACTGCGCATGCGCTGAAAACGGCGTTGGCAGCAAAGCAAATGCGAATGGCTATTGAGTTAGCCGATACACGTAGGGCAAAACTTTGATATTATTCAAAATTAATAGAAATACATAACAATTTATGCACACATGCAATGTACGGATCTGATGAATATAGCTAAGACAAAACTAGCCATAGTTAAACATTTTGACCTAAGAAACATACAATTCCACCTAAAAACAATCAGTGATATCCACATCACCATTTTTAATTCTTGTTCTAAATATTAAAATGCCAAATGTGTCAACATACACTTGTTTCAGATAAATATATGACCAATATCTGATTAACCCTACTAATTTTCTTCTAGTTCTACATATGTCAGTAATCAAAGGATATAAATAAAAACATTAATAAAATAAGTAAAACTGATTCTGGATATGGCTCTAACACTAGTCTGAGTGCCCAGATTTGTCTCAATCTAAATGCACATGGCATAAGATGTGCTGATTATATTGATGTAAATGCAAGGCCGGATAAAAGATTAATATCTGAATTTATTATATATATCTTTCTAGTTAGTATTCTATGTTTCAAACAAGAGCTGAGATGAGCTGAAACTAGCCCATTTCACAACTGCACCCAGTGTATTAGCACGTGCCATGTGCTTCTTGCGGGTTTGTTTTGCTTTGACACATCCCACAATGCACCACCGCGCTGCTGGAATGGTGATGTAGTCTATACCGTCAGGCATACACTCACTCCTGTAATACCGAACTATTGGAGGAACGACGTCGGGAGGGAAAACGTGGGAGGGTGGGTGGGAGGGCAAGGGTCGGTGGTGGGGTGGGGTGGGGTGGGGTGGGGTGGGGTGGGGTGGGGGTGTGGGGGTAAGGGTGGGGTGGTGGCGGTGGAAGTGGGGGGGAGCTACACTAGAGGGGAGACGGGGGCATCAAGTAGAGTGCGATAGCATAGTGTCCATAAAAGACAGGCAGCGCAGCGGGTTAACCTTACAGGGGAGGCGGGGGGGGGGGGGTCGAGTCGGGGGGGGGGGGGGGGGGGGGGGCTCCCTGCAACCACAGGCCCATTCACCAGGAGATCACGCTGTGATCCATTTGCGCCGCTATAGCAATTGAGAGTGCCGGCTCCTATAATCAAACACTGCCAGGTCTAGCAGATGTTCCCTACGAAAAGCAAACGAACCAAATGCTCTCAAAAGCAAGGCAAGGCAATGGGAACTTGGTAGGCAGTCACTGCCTATTACAATCAGTTTTTTTAAAGGGTGAGGGTTATTTTTGTTGTTGATCGTGGTGTTGAATTTAAAGCTGCACAATCCGATGTCATTGACAGCATCCATCAAATTTTCTAAACAACATTTATTTATGTGGATTTGATGTTAAATACCATTGTTAGATACTGCTGCTCTTATCATTGAAATAACATTTCTGGCTGCATATGAATAAATACGAAGATAAAATAATATAGCCTGTTACTGCTGAATCCTATGTTGCCAAAGTTCGGACAAGCGAGCTCTAAAATTAATTTGGTATGTTTGCACTTCAAATATAACCTACCTTACTTATCTAGGATCAATGTTACTTCAAAATAAAGTTAGCTAGATTATAATGATCAATATAATATAGTTATCTTTAAAAGATGACGGGAACTCTAACCCATTGACCTCTGTACAATTAGGCTACTACTACTACTAGTACTACTACTACTACAAGTACTACTAGTCGTGGCACACACGTATGTCCTTCCTCCCCATGGTCCAGAGTAGTATATAGAAAGTAGCCATGGCAACTGATTGGGATATTTTCGGGACTTCTACAGAAAATATGTACTATATAATTTGTTATGTGGATATAAATAACGGCAGCCCTTTAAATATTTCTCTCTAACCACCTTAACTTCCATGTTATTCACTGCGGAGCGGGCATTCTCTCCTCACCCGCCTCCTCTACACTGCGAGCCAACTGTCATTCTGCTCATTTTCAAAATGTGTAACGAACGAATGACATCGCCCAGATATACTTACACCGCATATACTGGTGCAGGTAAGGTACAATTAGCTAGCCTTGTTTTCAATTGAAATGTGGCCCATGATCTACATTTGACATACTCGAGAAGTGTTTAGGTCGATATATTTACATATAGAGTATTATAGAGTCATATTTAGATACACATTTAGAAACACCATCACACTATGCCATCTAGATAGGGCAAATACTGGTTAGTGTGACTGTGTGGGAAATCGGCTCAAGATGCTGGTGGCCTGGTCACCGAGTGGGGCAGCACTATGAAATTGCCATGAGTGCGCACTGTCACAAGTTGGTACCCATCATGATATGACTTCAGATGTTGCCAGGATGTAAACCCCAACAAACAAACACACAAACAATAGACAATCTGCGCTGCAGTCATCCACCGACCCACCCCTCATCCACCATTCAGCCACCCACCCTCACCCACCACCCCTCACCCACCCCCTCACCCACCCCTCAACCACCCACCCACCCGCCCTCACCCACCCACCCTCCCACCCCTCACCCACCCTCCCTCCCACCCATCATCCACTCTCCCACCTCTCACCTACCCTCCCTCCCCTCACCCACCAACCCCTCACCCCCTACCCTCCCACCCTCCCCCACCCCCACTTCTCACACCCACCCACCGTCTCACCCCTCACCCCCACCTCTCACCCCCACCCACCGTCCCACCCCTCACCCCCACCGCTCACCCCCACCCACCATCCCACCCCTCAACCCCACCTCTCACACGCACCCACCCTCCAACCCCTCACCGTCACCCACTCACCCATCAACATGGGAACCCATTTCGCTGGTGGGTTTAACGTCGTCTCCAATTACAGGCCACTAATTCTATTATAGAATCATTGTCGGGGCGCCTCCCCTTTCCTCCCACTCCCACCCCATCAATACCACCCTTGTTACTCGATCCAGCCCCTCTCCCCCGCCCCCTCCCACACCCCAGCCCCCACCTCCCAACACGCCACTCTCCCAGTCCACCATTCCCCCAACCCGACATCGCCTCCAACCTCCAGCCTCCAACCTCCAACCTCCAACCCTGCCGGCCGGTCACAATCGCACACCCACCTCCACACCCGCCGGTCACCCCCCCCCCCCCAACCTCCACACTTGCCAGTCACAACCCCCCTCCCATCCTCCACAGCCCCAAGTCACACCCAGCCTCAGTTTCACCTCCCCGCCCGCCAGTCAGACACCGCCTCCAGCTCTACTACCTGCACACTCCCTTTCCACACATACATACATACACACACAATTAGCAACACAAACACAGCACATATGGTTATGCCTTTTTTATTACAATTTTAGCTATTGTCATCAGTACAGTCAGTCTCTTAGGTAGGTATGTGATGTCAATGAGGCTTAGGCACGCTTATAACCCTATATCCCCTTCTCATTGTGGGGTGGGTGGGATGGCAATTTAAGGCAGTTCTTGTCCGCATGGCTCCTGTGTCGAAAGTGAAATATCCGCAGCTAGCAGTCGCTTTTATAGCCGAAGACGGGGTAATTTAGTTCAGAAATATGACACCGATGGAGCCGCAGTCACCTTGTTTACTGGGCGATATATGGCGGAAGTGCCAAAAACCTGCTAGTCGGTGTTAATGGTATAGTTTGGTTAGTTCAGCAAGGAGCCGCCAGTCGGCGACATATCAAGCAGCCTCAGTTACTAGTGATACTAGTGCTTGGCTGCGTTTGTGCGCCCAATTACCCGTGATGCCTTAGCATTACGAACAATGTGTTGCCAACTTATTTAAACGCATGCTAAAATTATGCATATTAGTTACTAATGCTACTACTGCACGACTGTGGGTGATGGTTGGTCGGTTGGTCGGTTGGTTGTTGGAGTTTTACGTCATTGCAACATATATGGTCATATAACTTTATATAAGGACATATATAGACTTATGACAGTGCACACTAATGGTGATTGCATAGTGCTGCCCCACTGGGAGACCAAGCCACCAGCACCATGACCAAATCCGTCATGCAGGTACATTATCCTGCTACTGAGCTAAGCAGTCCCGGCCCTATCCTAGTAGGAATACCAAGCACCGGGTTAGGTAGCGACTGGTATCAATTTAGTAAGTCATTGGTTTGACTCGACCAGGAATCGAACTCCCGACCTTCCGCATGGGAAACCTGCGCTCTACCGATTCGGTTACTGCGTCCGGTCCTAGGCTGTTCTAGGTGGGATGTATCATCAGGCGGGGGGGGGGGGGGGACTTTATGTATGGTTAGGTTTTATTGGGTACAGTAGGTTCAGATTTGGGTTAGACTTAGAGTCCTAGGTGGTGGATAGCGCTGGTGTGTGTGTGGGGGGGGGGGGGGTGCTGTGAGTAGGGGTGGAGGTGGCGTGTAGAGGTAGCGGTGGATTGTGTGTGGTGATGGTGGAAGCCTAGGGACGGTGTGTAGGGGTGGTGTGTAGGTGTGTACGGGCGCATGGTTACACTGATACAGACAGGGAGGAGGAGGGGCCTGGGTGGTGGTGGTGGTGTGGTGGGGGGGATTGGATTGTGGGTGGTGGGGGGTGGGGGGGTGGTGGGGGTGGTGGTGGCGGGACTATCGGTACGCGGGGTGTGGGTACCATGTCCCACGACATGCCTACTGACATGCTACTGTGGGTCGACATGACTCCGCGACCACGTCTCACCTCTAGTGTGGGCGGGCGGCGGGTGAGTGGGTCACAGGCGGGCGGGCGGGCGGGCGGGCGGGCGGGCGGGCGGGCGGGCGGGCGGGCGGGCGGCGGGCGGGCGGGCGGGCGGGCGGGCGGGCGGGCGGGCGGGCGGGCGGCGGGCGGGCGGGCGGGCGGGCGGGCGGGCGGGCGGGCGGGGCGGGCGGGGGCGGGCGGGCGGGCGGGCGGGCGGGCGGGCGGGCGGGCGGGCGGGCGGGCGGGCGGGCGGGGCGGGCGGGCGGGCGGCGGGCGGGCGGGCGGGCGGGCGCGGGCGGGCGGGCGGGCGGGCGGGCGGGCGGGCAGCTGGGGCGGGCGGCTGGGGCGGGCGGGCGGGCAGGCGCGCTCCGAGGCCACCCGGGAGGAGGGCAGGGTGAGGGCAGGGCGGGGCAGGGCGGGGCAGGGCGGGGAAGCCGATCACAAAGAGGTGATGGTGGGGCGGGATTCACAGGGCCCCTCCCCGCAAATCCTAGCCTGGAGCGCCCCCCACCCCCGCACCACATCTCCCACCCGCATCCACTGCATCCCATCCCCGGCATCCATCACCCCCGGTTTATCAGACGCGGCCAGGTGCTGGCACCACCCTCCTCCCCCTTCCCCACCTCCCTCCCGCTTCCACCCCCCTCCCCCCACCCACCCCCCATTACCCACCACACTCTCACTCGCCTGATTTATTAATTCCACAACCTTTTGACACGACGATAAATTAGCACGCAGAGTCATTATGGTCGGGCCATATTGTCGTATGACTGGGCGGGGCGGGCGCCGGGGAACCAGCACCACCCGCGGGCAGGGAGCGGGGAGCGGGGAGCGGGGAGCGGGGAGCGGGGAGCGGGGAGCGGGGAGCGGGGAGCGGGGAGCGGGGAGCGGGAGCGGGGAGCGGGGAGCGGGGAGCGGGGAGCGAGGGGCGGGGAGCGGGGAGCGGGGAGCGGGGAGCGGGGAGCGGGGAGCGGGGAGCGGGGAGCGGGGAGCGGGGAGCGGGGAGCGGGGAGCGGGGAGCGGGGAGCGGGGAGCGGGGAGCGGGGAGCGGGGAGCGGGGGTGGGAGGCGACGGGGGTAGCTGGGAGGGAGGGGGGACGGGGACGGGGGTGGGGGACGGGGAAGGAGGAGGGGAGGGGAGGGGAGGGGGAGGGGGAGGGGGAGGGGGGACGGGGGACGGGGTGCGTGGACGGGGAGGGGGACGGGGTGCGTGGACGGGGAGGGGGAGACGGGGAAGGGGAGAAGGGATCGCGGTGCCGGGGGAGGAGGAGGGGGAAGGGGAAGGGGACGGGGGTAGGGGGGGGGGGCGAGGGACGGAGGAGCGGGTTCCGGTTTGTTGTTGTTTTAAGTCCTATCAACATCTAAGGTCATATCAGGACGGGTACCGACTTGTAGCAGTGCGTACTCACGGCGACTTTATAGTGCTGTCCCACTGGGAAACCAGGCTGCCGGCACCATGACCTGGTATCACACTATACTGATACTGAGCACACCAGTCCTTGCCCTGTCCTAATAATGCCGAGCGCCTGGCTAGGAAGTGACAAGTATCAATTTTTAATTCATTTGTTTGACTCGACCAGGGTTCGAACCCACGATCTACCAGCACGGGAGACTGACGCTCTAACTCATTCGGCCATCCCGACTGGTCCGGGGGAGCGGGGGGACGGGGGAGCGAGGGGACGGGGTAGCGGGGAGTGGGGAGCCGGGCCGGGGAACCAGCACCGCCCGGGGGCAGGGAGCGGGGGACGGGGAGGGGGCAGGGGGTGGAGAGGTAGGGGGTTGGGTGGGCGGGGGATGGTGGGAGGACGCTGAGTAAATGGGACGCGGGCCGGCAGGGGGCACTGCAAGATGGAAACGACAAATGCGCAGGCGCAAATGGACTCCACTTCCTGGTGGGAAGTGGCCTCAATAAATTGAATCGGTGCTAGAAGGCCTGTCCCGGCCTTGCGGCGGGTGCGGGCAGGGGCGGCGGCAACCGACGGCCGGCGGCGGGGGTGATCCGTCAACTGGAACAGCCTGTGTTCTTCATTTACATTAGCGCCATTCTATCAACCTCCCACCCATCCCCCAACCACTCACCCCCCCCCCCCCTCCCACCCCAAGCCTCCCTCCACCACCGACCCTGTCTATACGTCACGCCGGCGATGACGTGTCCGCCACGTGACCTGAATACGACAGGGCTTTCAGTGTGTGTGGGTGTGTGGGTGGGAGGGAGGGGGCGTGACGTCACTGTGGCGGATACGCCTAGCAGCCGGTGGCGCCCCCTAGTCGCTCGGCTCTTAGACTGCGTCCTTTTATACCCACAGGATCCGCCTAGCTACACATCACCCCCCCCCCCTCACCCCCACCTTCCCTCTCACCCTCCTCCTGCCCCTCCAGCACTCCATCTCCCGATCACACCATCCTATAGCACCTACCTTCGGTCTGGTCCTACTGTGAGGCTAGGCAATGCCCGTCCATCACCCCCTACCTCCCAACGCCCCCCCCCCCCCCCCCGACCCCGTCCGCCCCCCCCCCCCCCCCCCGACCCCATCCGCCCCCCGCGCCCCACACACACATAGCCTCACTAACAATTCCCACCCCAGCCCGCCTCCGGTACCCGAGGGACGCCTCGCCCGGTGATCCATTTCACGGCTGCGCCGGCCTCCAGGGTGGGGCGTGTCGCCATTACGGGGCACTTAGAGAGCCGCCCTCTATTGTTTGACGCCAGTACTACGCCGGAAGTAATGAGCTCCCCCCCCCCCCCACGCCCTCCTGCCCGCCCTCCCCGACTACCCTTCACCAGCCATGCACCCACCAGCTTATCTTACCCACTTACTACCCACTGGAGGAGGGATGGGGGGGGGGGGGAGGAGGAGAGAGAGTGAAGCCGGAGGGAGAGGGGGGGGGAGCAGGAGAGAGGGAAGGTGGAAGGGCAAGAGTGAGAGCAGGAATAAAGAAAAGAGGGACGCAGAAAGGGAAGAAAATTGGGATAGAAGTAGTGGGTGGGCAGGGAGGGGGGGGGATGGAGGTGGAGGGGGGGAGGGGGGAGGGAGAGCACGAGGGAAGGAGGGAGAGGGAGGGAGAGGGAGAGGGGGCTGAGGGAGGGAGAGGGAGAGAGGGGGAGGGGAGGGGGAGGAGAGGGAGAGATGGGCAAGGTGGGAGGGGGAAGTGGTGAGTGGTGAGTGGAGAGGGCGGGTGTAGGAGCTCTTCCTGTGTTTGGATACCAGAGCAACAACAACGACCCTTGGAAAGCTACATGTGTCTGGGGCATCAATATGCAGCGAGTCGCAAATGCTCACCTCTTCAGCCCCGAACCATCGGAGCATATATAGTGAACGGACAGCGGCCGAGTGCATGAAGGTCATGGATAACAATGAATGGTTTATGTTTTATGCCATCTGCTTGATGAGCTTTATGTTTTTATACCATCCCTCTGCTGGGGCATAACACCTCGTGTCAACTAATCACCCATTCATCAAGCATATATGCGATTAGAAGATGTGCAACACTCGAGGTATTATTGCACACAGATATTATATATATATATATATATATATATATATATACATGTATCTCGATAGAGTGGTGCATTCTGCTCGGTGGATGTTTTGTTGTTGTTTACGTCCTAGCAACACCTAAGGTCATATCAGGACGGGTACTTGTGACAGTGTGCACTCATGGTGCTTCCTAGCCTAGCGCTCCCCAGCCTAGCGCTCGGCATTATTAGGATAGGGCAAGGGCTGGTTGGCTCAGTGTCAGGATAATGTGACTGAGTGGGATATCAGGTCATGGTGCTGGCAGCCTGGTCTTCCAGTGGGGCAGCACTATAAAGTCATCATGAGTGCGCACTGTCACAAGTCGGTACCTGTCCTGATATGATCTTAGATGTTGCTAGGACGTAAAACAACAAACAAATTACATCAAATGAGCTTCGACCTGTGGTTTTGGTCCAATTGAAACTACTTCATTCAGCGTGGTCACATTTGAAATCACCCATCCTTACCCACTTGGACTGGTACCCTTACCCACTTGGACTGGTAGCCTTACCCACTTGGACTGGTACTACTAGTGGTAGTGGACTGGTAGTGTTACCTCTGACCACAATCATGTCTTTTCATTATAAAGTCAGTCAATGTAAGAGCTTATTAACAGTCCGTGTTTATTTTGTCTTTACAGTGCTTCCCCACTGGGATGCCATCGTGATGCTGGCACAATAATGCGATATCCTACTGAGTCATATTATATTATCATCTCTACCACAGTATTGCCAAGCACTGGGCAAGTGAACGTCAAAGTTCAATCTCTGAAATGTTTTATTTGACTCGGCCGAGGATTGATCAACACATCTTTTTGTTGTTGCACATTGGTTGATTAAGCAGTGGACATTTTAATCGCAGACAAATGGTCTTCCTCATTCCACTGCTCCTTGCCCTATCCTAATAAAGCCCAGTGTCTTAATAGGAAGTGACAAGAATCAATTTTTAAGTCATTGGTTTGAATTGACCAGGTTTCGAACCCGTGAGCTCGAATCCCACGATCTACCAAAACTCATTCAGCCATCTTGTCAAGTCACTTACATACGTAAGCGCCTTTATACCATTATAGCCCAATCTGCAATGGGTGAGTGCTAATATCCGCTGCCTGCTGTCGGTGTGTATATGTACATATATAGACCGTCACGGATTCGGTCTATATCCACATGTATAGTACACGCGTCCAGCTAGGCGTATATTGCTATTAATGGCTCCCGTTAGTGTCTTGCGGGCCACGCTTTATTTGCCAGGGCAGTAGGGCAGTCACACACTCCTACGCTCACACTCCTACTAACACAATCACACACTAACACACATACACTGGCACACTCATACACTCATACACTAGCACACTCACGCACTAATGCCTGGTACACACCTTCTGTATAAAACCTAAAACTGCCCATTTCACAACTAAGTTTGAGGTTTAGTCGGTTTCAGTCATTGGGTGTGTGACCCCCTAACACACCTGAGCCTTCCGATTCGGGACTTAAAACTCAGTTTTAGGGCTTAAGATTGGAATCTTATAAGATTCGAAAAATGAATCGGCAGTTTTAGTCAGGAAACGGGATGGGTCAAGTTGTGACGGGCAGTCAGTTTTAGCGCGTGAATCGTATACGGGAGGTGTGTACCAGGCTTAACATACTCACGCACCCACACAAACACACTCCTACTAACACACACATACACTAGGACACTCACACTAGCACACTAGGCACACTAATACACTAGCACACTCACACACTAACACACTCACACACACATACATTCACACTCCTACTATTACACACACATACTAACACACACTCGCACACACAGTCAAACATTCACACACAAACAGACTCACACACTAACACACTCACACATTAACACATGCACACACTCACAGTCACATACACGCACTAACACACGCATATACCAACACATTTACACAATCACAATGTAACACACTCACACACTAACACACCCACAGACTCATACATTCACACACTCACATCCTAATACACCGACACACTATCTCACTAACACACTCACACACTAGCACACAAACACACAGGCAGCAGGAACAGGGCACACAGGGGAGAGCAGTAGGCATGTAATCAGGTCCCGTTTGTAAATCAGTTCTACTGTGTTGCCATGGCGACAATCTAACGGCAATGGACCACGTAACTAGATCACCCATGTTTCTTTTGTATAGGCCATGTAGCTAACGCAAAATGCGTAACCATGGTAACCATCTAGCGATTTCCATTCAATAACTAGTAAACTACGTCTAGTCCCGGAATCAGTAAGTAGTTAGCCAGGTTTTTCCCTCAAATATATACTATTCCACTGTGTTACCATGGTGACTATTGATTTACTCCCCAGGTTTGAGCTCTGTGATCAGATTACGCATTCAAACACAAGGTACAGAATGTACACCCAGGGATATATATATATATATATATATATATAAATCCTCTGATGCGACTGACAAATGCCAACATCCGGTGGAGGTAGGAGGCCCCCAGGTGACGCCACTGGTGCAGTGATTGGTCTGACAGAATAGAACAATACTCATAATAGTTCCCTTACATATATTTATACTTGTATAATACGGTGTACATGATATATATATCCTTTGGCAGTAAGTAGGTGACCCGACTCCAGATTCCAGACCCAGCAGGTTGTCATGGTTACCACGTAACCAACCTCACCATCTCAACTGATTGCACACATGTGTCACCACCACAGTGTCAGTGTGGACTGGTTGGTTGGTTGTTGGGGTTTTACATCCTTGCAACATCTAAGGTCATATCAGGACGGGTACCGACTTGTGACATTGCACACTCAGTGCTGCCCCACTGGGAAATCATGCCACTGGCACCATGACCTGATATCCCACACAGTCACATTATCCTATTAGTAGTAATGCCAAGTGATATCCTATTAATGCCAAGTGCCAAGCTAGGTAGTGACAAGTACACATTTTATAAGTCATTCGTTTCCCTCGATCGAGAACCGAACTCCCGATCTCCCGCACGCGAGGCCTGTGCTCTACCGATTAGGCCACTGCGCCCGGTAGTGAGGATGAAATGCATCCAGAACCAGTACCAATACCCGGTGTACCGTGAATGAACTAGACCAAGTCGCCTTTTTGTTGTCTGACTTTTGCAATAATTGCTGAAGAGCAGAGTTGGTGGTGCGGGGGGGGGGGGGGGGGGGGGGGGGGCGGTTGTCCCCTCACCCACATTTTTCATTGATTGCAATTCGCAGTTCAAATTGATCGCTATTTTAACTTAAGGGAGTCAAAGGTGGGTAATAGTTATAGGGACAGTGATTGTGGAAGCGAGCTGGTGTGTGGTGTGTTGGTGGTGTTGGTGGTGTTGGTGTGTTGATGTTGTTGGTGGTGTAGGTGTTGTTGGTGGTGTTGTTGGTGGGGTTGGGGGTGTAGGTGTTGGTGCTGGTGTTGGTGGTGTTGGTCTGGTGTTGGTGGTGTTGGTCTGGTGTTGGTGGTGTTGGTCTGGTGTTGGTGGTGTTGGTGGTGTTGGTCTGGTGTTGGTGTGGTGGTGTGGTGTTGTGTGGTGGTGTGGTGGTGGTGTGGTGGTGTGGTGTGGTGTGGTGGTGTGGTGTTGGTGTGGGTGTGTGGTGTCGTGGTGTGGTGTTGGTGTCGTGATGTGGTGTTGGTGTAGTGGTGTGGTGTTGGTGTCGTGGTGTTAGTGGTGTGTGGTTTTGATGTTGGTGTGGTGTTGTTGGTGCGGTGTGGTGGGTGGTTGGTGGTGAGTGGTGGGTTGTGTGTTGTGTGTGGTGGGTGGTGGGTGGTAGGTGGTAGGTGGTAGGTAGTGGTAGTTACATCTGGTAGGTGGGTGGTGGGTGGTAGGTGGTGCGGTGGGTGGTAGGTGGTGTGTTGTGTGTGGTGTGTGGTGGGTGGTGTGTTGTGTGTGGTGTGTGGTGTGTGGTGGGTGGTGGGTGGTGGATGGTGGGTGGTGGGTGGTGGGTGGTGGATGGTGGGTGGTGGGTGGTGGATGGTGGGTGGTAGCTGGTAGGTGGTAGGTGGTAGGTGGTAGGTGGTGGTAGGTGGTGGTAGTTGTGGTAGGTAATGTGAGAGGCTGAGATCGGGTTGTGATTCGTGAGTGGAGGTGTGGGGTGGTATGAGGTGGTGCTTGGTGGTGCCGAGTGACGGCGGGTGGTGGCTGTGGTTAGAGCGGGACTTGCTCTGTCAGTCATGGGCACTGACGTAAAACGCATGTGTAGATATCAGCGTACAAACTCGTCTGGATACCCCCACCCCCCACCCCCACACCCCACACACTCCCGTCACACCCCACACCTGCACAGACAGAGGACTAACACTTCCGTGTTGTTATTTTCACGCCCAGCCAACCCTGAGATACGCTGAGCATGTTATTTTTACACCCCACCCCACCCTACCCCACCCCTCCACTTCCCATACCCACATCAACACACACACACACTCACGGGGCGCCTCGTGCCAATCAAAACCTTCCCACGCGCCCGGCGGGGACCCTGCCGGCGGGCGGGCCGACGGAGCGGCACGGTGGCCTTTCTGGGCTCGTGATCCGGCGAGGGCCGGCCCGGGTCGGCCGGCAATAACAGCAACACAATACCGGTAGGTACTTGTGCATCGAGGCAACGACCCTACTCACTCCCGAGTGCGCAACCAGCGGCTCAACGTCGCCACCCAGACCCAGACCCAGACCCAGACGGGAAGTGCAGGGATCTGCACGTACACTGCACCCTCGCGCATGCGTACCCATCATACTTTCAAGTTACATACATGTACTATGATGTAGTCAGATGGTTGTGAGTTTCTATCATTTACCGAGATAAATATATTAGGTTGATCTTTATAATCTACCGTACATCGGCTTGAAGGTACTTGGCTCTAAAATGGCAAACTTTGGCAGTATTTGAAGTGCAAGCATGCAACATTAATTTTGCCAGGCATGCCAAAACTCGTATGCCCTAGGCTTCTGCAGTAACAGCTTCTATTCACTTGCCTTAGTATTTCATTCGATGTGGCGACAAGTATCTAAAGTAAGATAAATTATAGAGATCAACCTGCTATATTTATCTAAAAGTATTGCAAAATCACTTTAAAAAAAACATGTTTTAGGGTTAAATTTAGTCAGATGAAATATTAAATTTTCAAAAGCAAACAATGTTGCCTATATTTGATCTTACATATCCAACTTGGATCGACACTGGTGAACTTATTAATCATTTAGTTTCTGCATAGAACGGAATGCTAAAGCAATTGAATAGGATCTGTTACTATTGAAGCCTTTAACTTCTATATGTAGACATCAAAATTAAATGGTTTAACTCCAAATTGCTCGAAAGTTAGCCATTTGTTATAAAAATTACTTCAAACTGAAATAAGGTAGATAGTAATTAAGGATCACCCTAATATCTTTATTTATTTAAACAAATATATCTATGGCAGGAACTCAAAATCATCGCAACATTTAGCGCGAGAGCTCGGTCCAATGGAGGTTGCCAAGAAAGAACTCCTCTGCATTGTCAAAAAAAGGAAGAAAAAAAAACCCCAGAGAACATCTACAAAGCCACTGGCATTAACATCGCACTCGTTAAGTGTCATGTAAGTTCTATATAACCTTTTTTTTATCAGGGCACTCGAACACAGGGAATTGGTTGTCGGGGCTCGGGTAACCTTTTCCCCCACCCACCCATCCACCTTTCTTCTATACAAGCGGAACACAACCGTCTCTAAATGCCACTTGGTGCCTAGTCACCCACCCCACACACACACATACCCACACACCACACACACACACACATACATTCACCGCGCACACCCACACACCCGGCTTGACATTCGGCTGTCGCAGGGTCGGCCTGTTTTTGTCATTTCTAGGATAACATGACAATACATTTATCTGCAGCACTCCGCTCTATGGCGCGACGAGGGCTGATAGTGATACAGTGATACAGTGATACAGAGATAGCATGCATGGAGACACTGGTCCTACATAGGTCGCGCGACCTTCACCAGACAGGATGGCCGAATAAGTTAGAGCGCCCGTCTCCCGTGTTGGTAGATCGTGGGGTCGTGGGTTCGAACCCTAGTCGAGTCAAACCAATAACTTAAAAATTGATACTTGTCGCTTCGTAGCCTGGCATTCGGCATTATTAGGATAGGGCAAAGACTGGTTGGCTCGGTGTCAGGATAATGTGACTGAGTGGGATATCAGGTCATGGTGCTGGTGGCCTGGTCTCCCAGTGGGACAGCACTATAAAGTCGCCATGAGTGGGCACTATTACAAGTCGGTACCCATCCTGATATGAACTTAGATGTTGCTAGGACGTAAAACAACAACAAACAATATGTAGGTACGACTAATATACACACCCCACGCAATGACATGGGTTCTGAGCATCCCACAATAGACTATGCGTGTATATAGTGTATTGTGGTATGCAGGTATTGCAGGTATAGCAATACCTCAGGGAATTAAACGCCCCTGCCCTGCAGAGTTGTAAACCACTGCCTTGTGGTACAGGTTCCTGACAGAACTGAAGGCTAAGGGAGCAAACCCTAAACAGAAAACCATGTCACTGTGGCAGCATTAAGGGCGGTTGATGTATGGAACTCCCAACATCTCCTGACCAGCCACTGCAGGGACAAATAGTTTTGCGCCTGTCTTGACATGTTCTTACCGGTGTGAAACCTCTATTTGTTCCCCGAGAGAGTGCCGCTGGTAACTGGCAAAAGCCAGCACCACTTCAACACTTTTGCAGGCAGCTTTCATGAAATGTTTAAGACTGACTCATGGATGCAACTCTCACAGCAGAGAGCTAAACGGAGAGCGGCAGTCAAGTAATGAAAGCAGTCTTTGTCGCATCACGACCGACAGCATGATGATGATGACGGGATGCATGCCGTAAGCACATATACATATATCTATTTGTTCTCAAAGCTTGTTTTATTTAACGACGCATCTATAGAACCTATTTGTTCTCATGATATATATGTGATGTATCACGCATTATATGAGTATAAATGCAAGGGGAAGATATACTGTATATTTCTATTCCTTCATGGCGCATTGGTGGAGCCCCCCCCCACCCACCCACCCATCTGTCGGCTGGGCAGACCATGTGAACAAATAGATGTATACAAATTATGAGTATATCCATATACACACACATTTAAGTACACACATATTGTATCACCTATATATATACACATATATGCCATAACTATATATATGCAGACATTTTAAAACTCGAAGCTGCCAAAAGGCCGACATTATCGGTAGGTACTGTCATCGCTTCTCTGCTTCCAACTTCCCCTCTTCCCCGTGCCTCGATTGCTCGCGCCCCTCTTCCCCTCGCCCTGCGCCCTGACCCCACCTTCCCCGCGCCCCGCGCCCTGAGCCCATCTTCCCCGCGCCCCGCGCCCTGAACCCATCTTCCCCGCGCCCCGCGCCCTGAGTCCCTCTTCTCTTCCCCCAGCGCCACTCTTCCCCGCTTCCCGCGCCGCTCTTCCCCCTTTCCCCTTTCCCCGCTCCCCGCATCCTCTTCCCCGCATCCCCGCTCCCCGCGTCCCTCTTCCCCTCTTCCCCGCATCCCCCTTCCCCGCTCCCCCTCCCGCCGGCGCCCCTGTCCGTGTTGCAATCCTACCTGGCTCGTCGTGGCGCCGCTTGTTGTTGCCGTTGACGTCGGTGCTGCCGGGCATGCCGAGGATGGTGGAGATGGTGTAGGTGTGCGGCGCAGGGCCCGTGTGCGAGGCGGGAGTCTGCGTGATGACCGGCGTCGTGTTGCCCCCCACGCCGCCTCCGGGGCTGCTCGGGCCGAGCACCTTCTTGGCCGTCTCCGCCGCCTTGTTCCGTACAATCCTGGTGAGGGAGGGAAGGAGCAAGAGGGATCCGGGTTATATGGTGTTAAAGTAAAGCTTGTTTTATTTAACGACGCCTCTAGAGCGCATTGATTTTCGTATCGTCGGCTATTGGACATCAAGCATATGGTCATTCTGACATATTTCTTTGGAGGAAACCCGCTGCCACCACATAAGCTACCCTTTCCGATAAGCAGCGAGGGGTATTCTATATGCACTTTCTCACAGACAGGACAGCACATACCACAGCCTTTGATGAACCAGTTGTGGACCACTGGTTATGTGGTGTTAAAGTGACTCCTTGTCAGCGAGCTAGCGTGAGGTTATGTTGTGTGTATGAAGGTGGTGACGTCATGTGTGGTAAGTGAGGTCATGCATGGTACAGGAGCATGTTGGTGTCACGTGTGGTGTGAGTGACCTTATGTCATGTCATGTATGGTACACAAGGGCATAGTGATGTCATGTGTGGTATGAGTAGGGTCAGGTCATGCATCGTACAAGAGGGTAGTATGGTATGTCTATGTTATGTGCATGAAGTGAGGCCTTATCATGACAGACTAGAATGAGGGTGGTGCGGTCACATGTTGTGTACAAGAGTGCAGAGGTCATGTTACATGTGGTCATGTGTGGTGCATGATATCAAGGAGGATTATGGGTGCTGTCAGATCACGTGTAGTGCATGAGGTAAGTAAGGTCATGTGTATATATATATATTATGGGGGCATTGAGGTCATGTATGATATATCAACGTGAGTGAGGTCATGTGTGGTATGTGAGTGCAGTGAGGCATATCGCGCATGGTGCTTGTTGGTAATGATGTCATGTGCGATAAGTGCATGCAGCTGGGGTCATGCACATGATGTCATGTGTGATAACTGCATGCAACTGGGGTCATGCACGCCCGTGTTCCATGTGAGACCCTTAATTAATGTCATGTGTATTATGTGGATAGTGAAGTCATACATAATAGATGTACTATTATAGTATGAGTATGAGGTCATGCATGATGCATACATACAGTGAAGGCGTGTGTGGTGTGATATATACATGGAGTGAGGTCATAACTTAGTATTAGTACTAGTAGTAGGGTGTGGTTTTCTTCAAGGTGAACGTAGCAAGCTGTACTTGATCGCTGACCAGACTTGGACAATTCGACAAACCTGACAGTGCTGTGTGGGAACTTTAGCCGAGGAAAACAAGGGCGGGTCCCAAAGACAGAATGCCAATTGCCTTGTCCATACACATGAAATTGTGAGAGAGAAAAAAAGACCACACACAAACCAAACAGGTTGATGCCCCATCCAGCTAACCGATTATAATTGGAGGAAAGTGGTATAAATCATCTTCCACATTGGGAGTCATTCGCCGAGGATGATGACAGAGGTTGCAGCGAGTTGGCACCGTGCCAGTTTTTAATGGATGCACACTTGTAAAATAAGACATATGCAGCAACGCCCAGCTTTCCAATGTCATATAATTAAATTACCCACCAGCACGGGGACATGGAGTATGACTATGACAGATAAATTGGGCAATTCTGATTATTAAAGAAACAATATTTTAATGCAAGGGGAGAAGATGATGAGAATGATTGTTTTTTTGTTGTTTTACGTCCTAGCAACATTTAAGGTCATATCAGTACGGGTACCGACTTGTGACAGTGCACACTCATGGCGAATTTATAGTGCTGCCCCACTGGGAGACCAGGCCGCCAGTCACATTATCCTGACACTGAGCCAACCAGTCCTTGCCCTATCCTAATAATGCCGAGCGCCTGGCTAGGAAGCGACAAGTATCAATTTTTAAGTCATTGGTTTGACTCGACGAGGGTTCGAACCCACGATCCCATGATCTACCAACACGGGATAGGGACGCTCTAACTCATTCGGCCATCCCGTCTGGTGATTAGGATTAAGAAGAAGAAGAAGACTAAAAAGTAGAAGAAGAAAGAAGAACAACAAGAAAAGAAAAAAAAGTAAAGCTTGTTTTATTTAACGACGCATCTAGAGCACATTGATTTTCGTGGCATCGGTTATTGGACGTCAAACAGAAGAACAATGAAGACGAACAAGAACAACAAACGAAGACGAAGAAGAAGAAGAAGAAGAAGAAACAGCAGGACCAATATATTTTCACAGATAAAGCATGGCTTACTACAGGCATGATAGACATTAAAGAGATTTGCGGGAGCTAGGTTATATAATGTTGGGGACGGGATCTGACTAGCACGACGTGGGGGCATTCAGTGTTTTTGTTTGTTTTGTTTTTCTTTTCTGATTTTGAAATTAACAGTGGGCCATTATTCCCCAAGACACCAGACGCAGACTGGTATGCAATCAGCTTCACACAGCGACAAGTCTAATTACATCTCAATTAGACTATAATTGTATTCTAATTTACTCTAATCATATTCCAATTATCTTCCGTTTATACGCCATTTCATCCACCCTTTCGGCTTTTCTCAAATCTTGAGATCACTATCCTTATGGCCGGTGCACACCTACCGTTTACGATTCGCGCACTAAAACTCGTGACTCGACCCGACCCGCTTAAAACTGAAAACGGGCCGATTCGTTTTTCGAATCGCGAATCGCAATCGTAAACGGCCGCTTTTAGCACTAAAAACTGAGTTTTATGCGCGAATCGCAATCGGTAGGTGTGCGCGGGGGGCGCACACCTAGCGATTTTTGGGCAGTTTTAGATCGTATACGGTAGGTGGGTGCGGAAAAACGGTAGTTGTGCACCGGCCATTATAGATATAACTATATATATATAAATATATATACATGTATATATATGTACATATATATATATATGAATGGTATATTATATGCTTTTCGCGCACATACGTGTATATATATATATATATATATATATATAGAGAGAGAGAGAGAGATAGATATATTCTTTGTTTGTTTTATGCCTCGCATATATATATATATATATATATATATATATATATCTATATATATACAAACAGGATGGCCTAACAAAAGAAACAGAAATAAACACATAAATATAGAAAGAAATGATCTGCATACTTTGGTATTTCTATGTAGTTTTGATCACATGCTATATACGCATATGTATATGCATATGTATGCATATGTATGCCTGTGTATGGGTATGTATGCATATGTATGGGTATGTATGCATATGTATACATATGTATGTATATGTACATATATGAGACTGTCTAAAAAGGTGCTAAGCAATATAGGACAAACCTTTGTCCATTGAAACAATCAACATACTATCGGCTTATGCATTTGATTTCTACTGATTTGTTTTCTACATGGTGTTTCATAATCCCAATAGAATACATATTGATTTGAAGGAAATGTCCTTGTGTTTTCAGCATAACCTTTTCTGTGTTGTGTTGTGTCAATCGTTACAATGGACAAAAAAAAGAAGAGTTATCACCTTTTGAGACTGGCTCAGATGTACATAAATGTTTGTATGTATGTGAATGTATGCACAATATGGACATATATGCATATTATTTGATCAAGTCTGCGAGCACATAGCTTCATAAATTTAGTCACTCAGCTCCTGACTAACTCGACTATAATATGGACAAGGCCAGTAAAATGCTGGAGAACAGTCCCATATATGATATCATTCACTTCACTCCGAAAACACGAACTAATAATATACACACACAGCGTGCGCACAGTATGTAACGGAATACAATGTAATATGACTTCACTAAATAACAAAAGAAATAAAGAGGCGAAATATTCCTCATTCAAGGAACACCAACAACAAAAATAAACAAGAGACGAAATTCCCCATTCAAGTAATAACACCAAACAACAAGAAATAAGAGGCGAAATTCCCCACTCAAGTAATAATAACAACAAAAGAAACAAAGGGTAAAATTCCCCCTTCAAGTAATAACAACAACAAAAGAAACAAAAGGCGAAAAAAAAGTCCCCCGCTCTCACCGCCCCGACGCCGACGGACTCGCCAGTGTTTGTGGGTGGGTATTACTTTATAAAGGCTCTATCACACTGTGCCATATTGCATCAGCGTATGCCGACGTTTGTGATTTTGCACCAACACGTTGGTGTATGCTGATGTACGCTGAGACAAGTTATGGGTACTTTGGCATAAGTAGTATTCGTTAACAGCTCACTGGTGTATGCTGATACAAGTTATACTTATAGGTACGTTTGTCATAAGTAGTATTTTTGAGCACATTCAAAATTCCCGCCGTATGAGAGCATATGTCACATACGTCGGCATACGCTTATGCAATGTGACAGGGCCTTTAGCTAGACGTGCGTGGGTGGTGCCAGAGGGCAGTGTGAATGTTAGAGGGGCGAATATTCTGAGACACTTGCCAGTCTGCCGGGGACCCGGTCTGTGCTTGGCCTGTTGTCGTGGGCTGCTCGCTCCCGTCCCGGGAATGTGACGCCCAAACCAGATTACGCGAAATTCTGAAAAACATAAATGTGTCGTCACCAAAACTTGTATTTTTTTTTTTCCGGATTTTGTTTCTTCAATTCAATTCGTGGCTCTGGTGGCGAGTTGATGCGGATACGTTGTCTTCAATGGCATCTACAAAATATTTTAATTAATTTTTTTTTATTATTGATAATTCTTTATTTTTCCAGATTTGTTTCTTCAACGTTTTCCCGATTTTTTCTTAATTTGTTTTCGATTTTTTTCATAGATTCCTTTTCTCAAGATTCTCTTTTCCAGATTTTTTTATTCGATTTTTTTTCTACAGATTTCCTTTCCTCTCCAATTTGTTTTAATGTGTTGATTTAACACGAAATTTAGAAAGAATACCAGAGCCTATGTTTTGAGCCGCAACACAGTAATCATGCAAAATTCATAATAGGGTCGCGTGCATGTGTGGTAGTGGATTACTGAAAGAGCTTCACATTCTTAACATATGTTAAAATAATTTCAAATAGGATTAGTTTGGGTTACAATTCAATCGAGTGAACAAAGATGGGATTAGTATTAGTAATTAGTGGGTTACAATGATTCTCAACAATTTCCGTCATAATCCAGATGGTTAGTTCTGTTTTGTCATTTTCGAAAATATAGATTTCCAAAGGTATGACGACATATATATGTTATTCAACTAGGTAATAATGATGAATTGTGTATCCATGTTTGTAAGATCTCGATGTTTTTTTATTGATTTTGTTGTTGTTGATTTCTTTTATTGATTTTTTTTTTTTTTTTTTTTTTTTTTAAACAAATCAACATCACGTTATTACTATATTAGCCCATGTGATGCATACCGGTATACAGTGGTACCCTTCTTAAAGACAACTAGGCATTCAGACCGATATTGTTATAACATGGCGGGTGTCTTGTCATGATAGGGATAGTCAAATGTGACCAAAATGAAGCCCAGTTTGTGCGTTGGAAAATTGTTCGCATATGACAGGGTTTCGATGGCCACAGGTTTATTTGTTTGTTTTTGTTTTACGTCCCAGCAACATCTAAGGTCATATCAGGACGGGGTTCATATTAGAATAGTAAACCTATTACACATTACACAGGTTCCGACTTGTGACAGTTCGCACTCATGGCGACGTTTATAGTGCTGCTCCACGGTTTGACTCGATCAGGGTTCGAACCCACGAACTGATGGGTTCGGATCCCCCAATCTCCCGATCTCCCAAAACAGGAGACGGACGCTCAACTCATTCGGCCACCCCGTCTGGTCTCGATGACAACAGGTGTCGTTGATTAAAGGTACTACTGTATTAATTCAGCCAGCAGCAGACTCAGTGCACAGAATGTGTGTGTGTGGGGGGGGGGGGGGAGGGGGACTGGAGGGGGGTCCTAAGATTTGTATAAAAGCCCACTCTTATTTTTATTGCATCACTTTTTCCAGCGTGGTTCTTTGGTTGTTGGAGTTTTGCATCCTGGCAACATCTAAGGTCATAACAGGACGGGTACCGATTGTGATACCGCAAACTCATGGCTACTTTATAGTGCTGCCCCACTGGGAAATGAGGTCACTGGCACCATGAACCGATATCCCACTGAGTCACATTATCCTGACACTGAGCCAACCAGTCCTTGGCATATCCTAATAATGCCCAGCACCTGGCTAGGAAGTGACAAGTATCAATTTTGTAAGTAACTGGTTTGACTCGACCAGGGTTCGAACCCGTGGATTCGAATCGCAGGATCTATCAAAAGGGCAGACGGATGCTCAACTCAATTGGCCATCCCGTCTGGTCGCACACTGATGTCAGTCAGAGTGTCCCTTTTTTGTAATATCGTTCCCATTGCATGCACATATTCAACTCAGCCACATTATCCTGACATTGAGCCAGACATTCCTCCTTGCTTGCCCGATCCAAACAATGTCGCGCTCCACGCAAGGTGGCGACATATTTTCAAATCTGTCTCTCTTCATTTTCGACTCGGCCGACCAGAGATCGAACCCACGACCTCTCTATTAGAATTGGGGCGCCCTATCCACTCAGCCACCCAGTATACACCGGGCGAACCTTGTGATACACTTGGAACACTGGGTAGTTGGAGCTCACCTGTGGATTAAATTACCCGAGGCGTCTTACTACTGCCGGCATGATGCTATCTGTTTACAGGTAAAGGCCCGTTTATACTTTTGACGGCGTGTGACGCCATCAACTTTACGTCGGTTAGCGCCGTGTGACACCGCAAAACGGTAAGGACTGCGCGACGCGTGGAAGCGCTGACCTTGAAAGTTCAACATAGTTGACCTCTGGTCAACGCTTCCACGGTGTTGTGCCGTCTTATGCCGTCAACTGTCGACGTAAAGTCTAAATGGGAGCGTTGGCTTGCGACGTGTTGCACCGTCTAATGGTGCTATCACATTATGATGCTTCTCGCCAATGTGCGTCGACGTATGTGATTTTTTGGCGCTACGTCGGGATACGTCAGTCTGCGTTACATGTGGGTTAGGCGCGCATTGGTATAAGTTGATCTACAGCGATGTTTGGCTTGCACAAAACTTTCGATGTGCGACAATGCGCGGGTGCCAACCGCACAAAACTTCGCCGACCCCCTGACGCGTGCCACCGAACGCCCGGTGGGAAAAGTTTGATGTGTCTCGATGTAAAAAAGTGATTTTGCGCATTGGTGGTGCGCCGGCGAGATACGTCCTAGTGTGACAGCACCATTACGCCGTCTAGCGCCGTCTAGCGCCGTGCTGGGCACTGAGAAGTGTAAACGGGCCTTTAGTGAGGTAATCGGTGTGTACTTATGCCGCTTTATATTTATGGACACAGCCGATGTAATTATTACTTTCAGGTGTATTATATATGCATTAGGAACAGACTCGATAGATGTTGGGTGGAGTGTGTTTGTGTGTGGGTGTATATATGTATGTGTGTGAGTTTATGTGAGTGCGCGTGTGAATGTGTGTGAGTGTGTGTGGGTGTGTGTGGGTGTGTGTAGGGTGTGTGTAGGGTGTGTAGGGTGTGATTGTGTGTGGTTGTGTGAGTGTGTGTGAGTGTGTGATTGTGTGTGATTGTGTGTGATTGTGTGTGATTGTGTGATTGTGTGTGATTGTGTGTGTTTGTGTGTGATTGTGTGTGTGTGTGTGTGTGTGTGAGTGTGTGTGTGGATGTGTGTTGGTGTGTGTGAGTGTGTGGGTGTGTGGGTGTGTGAGTGTGTGTGAATATGTGTGAATGTATGCATATATGTATATATGTATATATGTGTATATGTGTGTGAAGTATGTATATATATGTGTGTATGTGTGTGAGTGTGTGTGTGTGGTTGTGTGAGTGTGTGTGGGTGTGTGTGAGTGTATGTGAATATGTGTGAATGTATGTATATATGTGTATATGTGTGTGAAGTATGTATATATATGTGTGTATATGTGTGAGTGTGTGTGAGTGTGTGTGTGAGTGTGTGTGAGTATGTGTGAGTGTATGTGAGTGTATGTGAGTGTGTGTGCATGCTGTTGGCTGGTTGTTGGAGTTTTACATCCTGGCAACATCTATGGTCATATCAGGATGGGTTCTGCCTTGTGACAGTGCACACTCATGGTGACTTTATAGTGCTGCCCTACTGGGCCATGCACCATGTCCTGATATCCCAATCAGTCACATTATCCCGACACTGAGCCAACCAGTCCTTGCCATATCCTAATCATGTCGAGTGCCTGGCTAAAAAGCGACAACTATACATTTTTAAGTCATTGGTTTGACTCAACCAAGGTTCACATGCATGGATTCGAATCCCACGATCTACCAAATCGGCAGACGGACGCTCAACTCATTCAGCCATCCCGTCTAGTTGCGTGTGTGTGTTGTTCTGGGGCGGGGGGGGGGGGGGGGGGGGGCCTACAGTGGGTATGTGAGTAGGTGGGTTTGAGGGAGGTGAAAGGGACTGGGGTGTATATCTATCTGTCTGTGTACATTTGTACCGGACGTGACGTCACGAAGCTAGCTAGCATGACTACGTCGCATAACGCTGACAGTGTTAAATGCGCATTGACTCCAAATTACAGTATTGAAGCCGCAAACCCCCACATCATCCGCAATCATCAAAGGAGCACCGGTCTGTGCACGGATTTCTAGCGCACGCACCGCCCCGCCATTCACAAGAAACAGGGGCACGCGTACTAACAACACACCGAGCCACGCCAGTCGACACGCCATGCTTTGTGTGGGTGTGCGTGTGCGTGTACGTGTACGTGTACGGGTACGTGTACGCGTACGTGTACGTGGATGTCTGTGTGCGAAGAAAGATAGAATGGACTTGTGCGAAAACGTTGTCCCTGAGATTTGAATATGTTTTATTTGTTAGATGTTTTAGGTGGTGTATGTGTGTATATATATGCATGTCTATTTGTATATATATTTACATTTATATATTTATATATTGTCATATATACATGTACATATACATATACCGATATACATAGATAGTGTACATGTATATATAAATACACATCTATATACATGAACATATATATATATATATATATATATACCTAATTACATATACATATACATATGTATAATGTACACATATATATAGTCTTAGGGATATATTTATATATATCCAAGTGAAGGGGCGGGCGGTATATATATGTATAAGACTATATTTCTATATACATTATACATATTTATATGTATTTATAATTAGATATATATATATACGCACGTGTATATATAGATATGCATGTATATATACATGGATATATGTATATGTATATATATATATGTATGTACATAGAATATATATACAGTAAAACCTCCCTAACCGACCACCTCCACAGACCGACCACTCCCCTATATCGATCACTTAATTTGGGTCCCAACAATACCATTGTAAATGTAATCATACTCTAAATCCCTAAACCGACCACCTCCGTAAATGGACCACTTAAAGTCGGTCCCATGGTCGGCCGATTTAGAGGTTTTATTGTATATATGAGTCAGGATCACGAAAAGAGGCCAATTCGAGGAAGTTGTCGGCATCGATCATTGGATGTCGGCATCGATCGGCATACTTATAGTTTAGCATTGACAGAGGTGTTGCAAAGTCCTTAAATTTATCCTGAATGTAAAGGTAGAGAAAATATAACAACCTTATTTGTTTCTAGGATAATTTAATATAAAACAAAGAAATGCACTACACTTTAAGAATTGGGATGCCGACATCTTAAATAAACCACCAATTGGCCCATTTTCGTGAGGATGACTCCAGGATTAACATTAGGTTCCGTGAGCACTTAGTGAGGTGGGGGGGGGGGGGCGGGCACACTTGAGGAATAATCAGGAGAAGCATTAGAATAATTAAAGCTTCCGTTATTTATATGCCCCATACATACACATAGTACAGCATGACAAGTGCTTGGACTTGGACTTGCGGGGGGTGAAGGGTTCAAACCAGGTGTGTACTGTTGTAGAGCTGTGGGGTACCAGTACACGGAGGGTTAAATAATGCTGGTGCTCGGTAGCAACCCCCATGATACGCCAGTCAATGTGACTAGCGATGCTCAATCACAGCAGAACCAGCGAAAGAGAAGTAGTAACAAAACAACATTCTAGATAATGTTTAACAAAAAATCATAACCCAGAGGGAAACAAACATGGCGGAGATGTCGTAGACTTTGGTTGTATTCGTGTCGGTCTCAACGGCACGCCGCCCACCAAACCAACACTACCACAATGCACCGCGGCGACAACACCGGGGCCCAGGGCGCGGTCGGCTGACACCTTTTGACTCGGCGACAATGGGCGCCGGTGTCGGTGTCGTGACGTGAGGCAGCGACCCTAGCGTCATAATCACGCCTTGTCATACGACGGCCACTGCACATCACAGGCGCCGCCTGCTAGGCGGGGCGGTGCGGGGCGGTGCGGGGCGGGGCGGTAGGGGGCGGTGGCGGGGCGGTGCGGGGCGGGCGGGCGGGGCGGGGCGGGGCGGGGCGGGGCGGGGCGGGCGGGGCGGGGGCGGGGCGGGGCGGGGCGGGGCGGGGCGGGGCGGGGCGGGGCGGGGCGGGGCGGGCGGGGCGGGGCGGGGGGCGGGGCGGGGCGGGGGGGGGAGGGGGGGGGGGAGGCGGGGAGAGGCGGGGAGGGAAGGAGAGCGGAGGGAAGGGGAAGGGAAGGGAATGGAAGGGGAGGCAGGGCAGGGCAGGGCAGGGCAGCAGAGGGGAGGGCGGGGGGGGAGGGGAGGGGAGGGGAGGGGAGGGGAGGGGAGGGGAGTGGAGGGGAGGTGAGGGGAGGGGGGGAGGGGAGGGGAGGGGAGGGGAGGGGAGGGGGAGGGGAGAGGAGGGGAGGGGAGGGGGGGAGGGGGGGGGGAGGGGGGGGGGGAGGGGAGGGGAGGGTGGGGGGTGTGGAGGGGAGGGGAGGGCAGGGAGGGCAGGGCAGGCAGGGCAGGGCAGGGCAGGGCAGGGCAGGGGGAGGGGCAGGGAGAAGGGATGAGGGGAGGGGAGAAGGGGGAGGGGGGGAGGGAAGTGGAAGGGGAGGGAAGGGTAGGGGAAGGGAGGGGAGGGGAGGGGAGGGGAGGGGAGGGGAGGGGAGGGGAGAGGAGGGGAGAGGAGAGGAGAGGAGGGGAGGGGAGGGGAGGGGAGGAAAGGGAATGGATGGGAAGGGGAGGGAAGGGACGGGAAGGGAAGGGAAGGGGGGGGGGAGGGAAGGGAAGGGAAGGGATGGGATGGGGAGGGGAGGGGGGGGGGAGTTCAGCTACCGATACATAACAACCTTTAGTGCTAGTGGTGAGTGAGGGAGGGAGGGGGTAGTGGGCTGAGTGAAGGGGCGGGCGGTAAGGGGACGTAGAAAGGAAGGGCGGAGGCGGAAGTGAGTGTGGAGTGGTAAGGAAGGAGGAGAGGTGGAAGGGTGTTTTTGGTGGTAGTGGGGGCGGGGGGCGGGGGGGCGGGTGGTCAGGTTAGACGGGGAGACGCCCAGAGAACAGAACCAACAAGGTCATCAAGACAACAGGACAACATGACAACAGGACACGTTCCAAGTAATGCTGGCAGTGGAACAGTACCGTGAGTACTGAAGTAGTCCAACTGTCCCAAGCCTGAACGCAGTCCTTGATGACGCTACAATGACGACTCCCCCACCACTTCCCATCCCACCCACCCATACATACACCTCTCCACATTCCGTCACCCATCTCCACCACTCACTCACCCCTCTGTCAAAACGCTCTTGTCCAGCGACACGCCCAGCCCTCATAAGGGCCGCTTCAGCTCGTCACGCCTCCCTGCTCCCCGCCTCCCCGCAACCCCGTCCCCGCAACCCCCCCCCCCCCCCACTCCACCACCCTCACCCTCGCCCCGGCCATAGTTATTCCAATCACGGCGCGCCCTTGTCACGACATCTGAAGGAGCCCTCGGCCGGCAGATACGCGGCCCGATACCGTCAGGCCATCGGCCGCCATATCAAAGCCATCAAAATGATATCACAGTATCCCGCTTGTCCCGTTGTGATTGCAGTGGGAGCGCTGTGTCTGCCCCGCGTCCCGCTCCACGCACGCGCGCACTCACGCACGCACGCACGCGCACACACGACACACCCCAGCGACCACCGGACGCGGTGGCCAACATCGGTAGCGCGCAGGCTTCCCGTGCAGGAGATCGGGAGTTCGATTCCCGGTAGAGTCAAACCAATGACTTAGAAAATTGATGAATGTCGCTTCCTATAGCTTGGCACTCAGCATTAATACCAGGAGAGGACAAGGCCTGGTTAGCTCAGTGCCAGGATGATATGACTGAGTGGGATATTGGGTCAAGGTGTTGGTGGCCTGGTTTGACAGTGGGGTAGCATTATTAAGTTGCAATGAATGCGCACTGTCACAAGTCGGTACCCGGTCTGATATGACCATAGATGTTGCCGGGACGTAAAATTCCAACAACCAGCCACCGCTGCGACTAGTAGAGGAGGGTGGAGGGATAGCGGGGGGGGGGGGGGGGTAGGCGTCCTCGATAGGGGAGACAGATCTCGGGCTATAGTTCTGACGATTGTTATCTGGTAGAGCGAAGGTCGCCAGTTAAGGCCCTGTCACATTACGGCGTATGGCGGGAGCGTATGGTGGCGTAGCCGCTTTACGTCATATACGTCGGCATACGCCGTATACGCTACTCATACGCTACTCATACGCTACTCATACGCCGCCAGATGCCGGCTTATGTGAAGCGTATGAGGCATACGCCGCCATACGCTTTCATAAATCCGTCCGTCCAAATTTGTTTGTGCATGCTCAAAAAAACTCGACCTATGAGGGCGTATGGCCCATACTGTCAAAAAATGTCACAGCACGCTCCCATACGCTCCTCATACGCTCCTCATAGGTCCCCCATACGTTCAAACCCACCCGAAAGTTCACCGAAGGTCATCATAGGCTGGCACAAGCACGGCATACGTAGGTTTTCAATACGCTCCCGCCATATGCCGTAATGTGACAGGGCCTTTACAAACGTTTCTAACACCTGCGTGGAAAGCCAAGTATTGAGGTTTTGTGTGTGTGGGGGGGGGGGGGGGATGGAGGGGAAAATGGGGAAGAGGAGGAGGAGGGGAGAAGGAGAGGGATAAGGAAGATACAAGGTCGGGAGAAGGAGACGAGACAATGGCGGGAGAAGGAGGAGAGGATCGGGGTGGGAAAGAGGGGAGAGGATGGGGAGATGGGGAAGAGGGGAAGGTGTGGAGCGTGAAAGGTTAGAAGGGGAGGGGAAGGGGTGGAGGGCGAAGGGTGGAGGGCAAGGGGTGGAGGGCGAGGGGTGGAGGGCGAGGGGTGGAGGGCGAGGGGTGGAGGGCGAGGGGTGGAGGGCGAGGGGTGGAGGGCGAGGGGTGGAGGGGAGGGGTGGGGGGAATGGAAGGGGTGGGTGGAGAAGTAGAGGAGGAGGAAATGGTGGAGGGAGAAAAGGTGGAGGAGGAAGGAGTCGAGGGGGGAAGGAGTGGGGGGATAAGGAGAAGAGGGGGAGGAAAACGAGGAGGGGCGGAGGGGCGGATGGGAGGAGATCGGATGAGAAGGAGAGGATGGGGAGAGGGAAGGGAGAGCGGGGGAGACGGAGCGGAGAGGGAGAAGGAGAAGGAGAAGGAGATGGAGAGGGAGAGGGAGAGGGAGGGGGAGAGGGGGAGAGGGGAGAGGGGGAGGGGGAGGGGGAGAGGGAGAGGGAGAGGGATAGGGAGAGGGAGAGGGGGAGAGGGAGAGAAGGAGGGTGAGTGGGAGGGGAAGGGGAAGGAGGTAACAGATATGAAGATGAGGGAATAAGGGGGGGGGGGGAGGGATGAAGAAAGCAGGAGAAAGATGTGGCGGGAGAACAGGGCGGAATGGGGACGAGGACGGAGGTTGGAGAAGGATCGGGGAAGGAGAAGGAAAGGCAGGAGAGGGAGGAGGACTCCCAGCTCTAAACGCAGTCCTTGATGACGTTCCAGATGGGGGAAGGGGACATGACATGGACTGAGGGAGTGGTGAGTGTGTAGGGGGGGGGGGTGAAGTAGGGGGATGATAGTGATGGGCACATTCCTAGTATATACGTAATGGTACAGTCGGCCCTTGTACATCCCGAATACGGAATACTTGCTTAGCAGAACATAACTATATTTGCTTAATATATAGCCTACATATTAAACATTCAAGTCAGTCTGAGAGGACCGGTCATCAATTGGTGTGAGCAGTGTGCTATATGCAGCATATATATATCATCAATCAATCAATGGGTGCCGTCTTCTCGAAGAAGGTTGGCTGCAATGGACCTCCATCTCTTCCTGTCATTCGTTCCTCTCATGCATTCCGCATAGCTCATTGCTGTCCACTCAGTGATGTTGTCCATACATGTTGTTCTCCTTCTCCCTCTTGGTCTTTTCCCTTCTATCTTCCCTTCCAGTATTCTTCTCTGTGATTCCTGCTGTCGTATCATGTGGCCAAAGTATTTAATTTTTCTGTTTTTGATCGTTTGTATTATCTGTCTCTTTATTTTCATTCTTGTTCGGACCTCCACGTTGCTTATCATTGCTGTCCATGGAATTTTTAACATTCTTCTGTATTGCCACATTTCAAATCCCTCAAGCTTTGTTGTTATTGCTTTCTTCAATGTCCATGTCTCGCAGCAATATAAAAGTCTAGACCACACATAGCATTCTAGCAGTCGGAGTCTTGTTTTTATATCTATGTCTCTAGATGTTAGTACTTTCTGCATCTTTAGAAATGTTGTTTTGGCAATGTCTATTCTCCGTTTAATCTCTCTTTCACATCCGCCATCACTAGTTATTAAATGGCCCAGATACACAAATGACTCTTACAATATATATATATATATATATATATACATATATGTTTGTGATGTATAAGCATTATGCGAGTAGAAAGTCATGGAAGGGAGTTATTATTATTATTATTCTATTTGTTACTGCTATTTGTTGTATCATTTGGTGCGGAGTACCCCCTCCGACGTGACCACTGGCGCCACCACCGCCAGATTTCCTAACTACGGATGCTCAACACTGTCATTCCCATCCGAGATATATGCATACAGCATGCATATATACAATGTATATATATATACAATCCATATATATATATGGACGAGACTGACTAGCAACAGTATGACAGAACATCATCATCATGCTGTTGGTCGTGATGCAACAAAGACTGCTTTCATTACTTGACTGTCGCTCTCCATTTAGCTCTCTGCGTGTGAGAGTGATGTCCATGAGTCAGTCTTAATGTGTCTCAGCTTCAGGTTTCTCTTGATGCTATCCTTGAACTGGAGACGAGGGCGCCCTCTCTTTCTGTAACTAGAAGACAGTTGAGAGTAGAGGATCTGCTTTGGTAGCCTGTCTGATGACATCCTCATGAGGTGTCCAGTCCACCGGAGATTCTTTTTGATCAGACGATCTTCCATAGAGGGCAGCCATGTCCATTCGAGTATTTCCTTATTTGTCACTTTGTCCTTCCAGGTTAGCCTCATGATCGAAACAGATATCGCATCATGAAGGTGTGTAGCTTTTTCACCTGTCGTGTGTACACTGTCCAGGCCTCGGCTCCGTATAGTAGGTAACAGAACAAGATGCCACTATAATAAGCGCATACACATGTAGTATCTATATGCTCCAGACCGTTTCTTAATTGTCAGTATATATTCATTTCTTGTTCAATAGATACAAAAACAATACAAAACCACCCCAAAAACAGAAGAAGACAAATCTAGCTATTTGGTGGCCTGGTTTCGGGGGTTTACCTGGGAGGCTAAGTTTTCGGGATCTTATTTTTATATATTTATTTATTTATTTATATTTGATCATAGGAGTAGTCTTCCTTCGTTTATCATATCCCAAATCCGCCATACTTAAAATTGCATAATCCGATGGTTTTTACTTTGTCGTACTCTATAATATTGTATAGATGGATATATTATTATTAGGTAGATACTTATAACCTGCTTTCCTTTAGTTTGAATTAACCAATCTTTTATGAGGTTAACGCTGAATATATTTGAGGTGAAAACATGCAATGTTAATTTAGGTGTGCACACCGATATGCAATGTATGTGTTTTGCTTTGTACAATGTGGCGTTTTCATCGGACTATGCAGTTTTGATGACTGCACCAGTAACTAAGCTGGAATAGATAAGCTGGTAAATATAATTATACTTGGCATGTCATGGGATTCGACCCCAAACAATGACCGGAATCACTAGGATAGGGCAAGGAGCAGTGGACTGGGGAAGATCAATTATCCACGGTTAAAAATTCCTCTGCTCAATCATCTAATGTACCACAACGAACATCGAAGTAAGCTGTTTATGTAGAAACTAAATTATGATTTCATCGGATTATGCAAATTTAAATGAGGCGCTGAAGAAAGGTTGGCATTCAGGATGGGTGGGGGTAGGAGTGACGGTGGGGGTAAAATAACACCACAGCACACAACACACACCGCTACGAACAACTGGAGGAGGGTTGTTGGCATGCAGCACAGGACACACTGGAGGGATCAGGAGGAGGCAGGGCGGGGGGCCTGGAGCAAGCAGCAGCCACAGCCACAGCCACAGCTACAACCACAGCCACAGCAGCATACACAGCAGCAGCCACATCAGCAGACACAGCCACAGCCACAGCAGCAGCCACAGCCACAGCAGCAGCCATAGCCACAGCAGCAGCTGCAGCTCAGCCATAGCTACAGCCATAGCAGCAATCACAGGCACATCAGCAGTCGCACCTGCAGCTACAGCCACAACCACAGCCACAACAGCAGCCACAGCCACAACAGCAGCCACAACCACAGCTACAACAGCAGCCACAGCCACAGCAGCAGCCACAGCCACAGCAGCAGCCACAGCAGCAGCTGCCGCTCAGCCATAGCTACAGCCACAGCAGCAACCACAGCCACAGCAGCAGTCGCACCTGCAGCTACAGCCACAACCACAGCCACAGCCATAGCCACAATGACAACCACAGCCACAGCAGCAGCTACAGACACAACAGCAGCCACAGCCACAGTTGCAGCCAACAGTCACAGCCACAGCTACAGCAGGCTGCCATAGGGCCCCACCCCCATGCACACACCCGTCGACCCTTACCTGTTTATTGAGCTCACTGATGGCACATTCTCCTGGTCGCAGACGCCTTCTGCCAATAGCCGATCGCGAATCTCCCACGCAAACATGGTGGGATTCTCGCGTTTGTATTTACATATGGCATCCACAACTTTGGGCGTGGCAACCTTCGGTTTCGATCCCCCGATAACTCCGGGTTTGATAGACCCCGTCTCATAGTACCTGCGATGAGGGGGCGGATGATGTGGCAGGGTGGAGAGAGAGAGAGAAGTGAATCTGCGGTTAGTTTGCTAGGTGATTGCTTACCTGTTGATTGAGCTCACACTGGGGATGTTGTCCGGTGTGCACACTTGCTCCGCCAACAGACGGTCGCGAATCTCCCAGGCGAACATGGTGGGGTTCTCCTGCTTGTATTTCGTTATGGCATCAACTACTTTGGGCGTCGCCACTTTTGGTTTTGAGCCCCCGATAACTCCGGGCTTCACCGACCCTGTCTCATAGTACCTGTATATCCGGGGATGGGGGGAGTGGGGAAGGGTGGGGGTAGAAATAGAATAGGGTGGGGGAGGAGGGAGGGAGGGAGGGGTAGAGAGAGAGAGAGAAGGGAAAAGGTCCCGAAGGACGACATGAGTAGGAGCGATGACGTCATTGGTTGGCGTGAGGCATACATACTTCCGGTCAGTCCACCACCATGTTTGCAGCGTGTTGCTGAGAGATATGTTGCTGATAGTGATAGAAAGTAGGAGAAGAAAGGGTTAATTTATGGGTCATTCTCAGAATCTGTGTACCACATATTCGGTGTCCATGTTACATTGTTAATGATGTTGCCTTTTATTTACGGAGGGGGTAGTATTACTAGTAAGGTAAATACTTATTATTGACTCTGTGTATTAATTATGTTAGTAATACTACATGCATTTAAAGCTGCATAGTCCGATGAAATATCAAATTTTCAAAATCAAACCAATTATCTCGATTTGATTTGACATATCTAACTTAGATACTGATGCACTTATTAAGCATTTGTTTCTGCGTAGAAGGCAATACTGAGTCAATTTAACAGAACCTGTTACTGCAGAAGTCTATGGTGTCAGAGTTTTGGCAAGCTTGCCAAAACTAATTTTCCATGTTTGCACTCAAAATATCTCAAAAGTTTACCATTTAAAATAAAAGTAACTTTGAACTAATGTAAAGTAGATACTAGTGATTGATCTAATATATTTGTCTAAAAAAAAATACAGAAATTCAAAACCATCGGACTATGCAACTTTAATCTATCCAACAAAATATATCCAAAATATGCTTATGTGATTTTTTTCTAAAGTGAAAATATGAAAATTTGGATATGGACCCTATACATTTATCTACCCAAACATTAATTTCAACTTCATTTTGGTAAGACTATCTTTTCTATTTAACTGTTAATCAATAACATGGTGTTTGAATTTGTTATGTGTTAAAATGATGTTATGGGTGTCTGCTAAAATGTTACATGGTTAATTTTAACAGCTTTCTCAATTTTTATAAGATCAAAATCAGAAAGTGAGAACAAAATTGTAAACTCTGACATATGCACAACATATAATCTTTCATTATTAATATTGATTCTGCAATTATTTGGGATGTTTTCACTTTTAGCTTCCATGTCACAAAAGTGGTACACAATACTCCTGAGAACGACCCTAATAGTAATAGTAAGAGTAATACCGACACCTGCAGACCCGCCTAGGTGAGAAGACACATAAGGGTTAATGGCGGATTGGCGAGATAAAGAAGATATGAAGAAGATATAAGAAGCGGAGCACCAACCACCACCAGGTGTGTAAGCAGCATGAACAACCCGGCAATCACCAACACCTTTTAAGTCTATCAAGCATGCCGGTAGTAATAAGATTAAGAAGATGGCCAAATGAGTACAGCGTCGGTTGCCTGTGAGGGAGGTCGTGGGATTAAGGTGGGGTAATCCATGGTTTAATCCATATTATATATATATATATATTATATATATTATAGATACTTTATGTGAATATAATTGTATGTGAATATAAAGAAGGACACTATCTATCTTCATTTCCCTATATATAATTTATATACATACAGTACTTCACATATATTATATATATTACATATATATAATAGATATATGTAGGTGAGGTACTGTTGCTGGAAAAATGACTATTTGTTAATTAGAATTTTTTTTTTAAAGAAGAAATGGGGTCCTATCTAGGTCAAATTGGACTCCACAATGAAAAAAAAGTGAATCTTTATGAGACTGATAGTCTAATAATAATAATATTATTATTATTATTGTGAAATATAAATACATTATATTAATGTTATTAATGGAGTGCTGGCATCTTGTGCACCGAATGCGACTATCGCCTGAACCGCTGATGGCAGTGGCCTGGGCGATTTGGGTTTGCACGCAGGGTGGCAAACCCACCGTGAGTAACCGCTGAGCTGGCACGATCACCACTGTCACTATCACTCCCGTTGGAAATTTTGACCATAAGAAATAAACGGTAGGGTAGAAATGTTGGCCAGCCAAAGTTAATGTTCTCAACCAATAATTGTGTCTGTGTTATGTATCACGGAGTGTCAAATAATATTATTATTAATAATAGTAAAGCTGAAACCCGGTTTCTCTCAAACCCCCACGATTTTCCAGTGAAGATGAGGCTATGACTTTATGAGAGTGTCCACCATTTCCTCGAAATGTGGGATTTGATTGGTGGTTGCTTTACGCCGTGTCGGCAGCATAGGCCATATTCACGGCGAGAAATGTTTGTTTTTGTTCAAACCATCGCTTTTACATGTAAAAGCATACAATCAATTTTATGTCAATGGACACTCATGAATTTTGTAAACTCACAATCATATAGCTAAATAAAAGTCTAAATGATAGTATTATTCACTGATGAAATTTGTTTAAAAACCTATATGAGTTGGTACAAACCAGCTGCCCTCAAAAAGGCTAAAATGTTTCCTTGTTTTACTCCAGTAAAAAGGTCATGCATGTTGTTTGCAGTGTAAAATTGTTGGCACAGGGCCCGAAATGTGGGGAAATAAGTTAAGACGCAAAGATCTTTTATCCTTGGTCTATGGAGACACCAAAAGTCTGGTAGTATTTTAGGAGACATAGATGAGATTGGTGTGTCTGAATATTGCTAAGCAGCCTGTGGGTGTGTTTTTGTTGGTTTTTAGTTGGGGGTTTTTGTTGGTTTTTAGATGTGTTTTTGTGGGGGTTTTGGGGGGAGCGGAGTATGTTGAGTGCTGGACATTGGTCAGTGCTGAGGGAGAAACATGGCTTTCGGCGGGCGGGCGGGGGGGGGGGGGCGGGGATGGGCGGGGGGAGGCTATCTGTGTTATCTGTCCTGCCCAGCACAGTCGACCAGGCGATGTCGGTGGGGGTGAAGTGTGTGTGTGTGGGGGGGGGGGGGGGGGGGGTAAGCAGGCTGGGTGAGGGGTCGGCGGGAGGGCAGTAGGAGACATTGAACAACTAGGAGAATACATCAGGCATAAAGATGACAAGATGCTCCCAGCATTTTTTGTCGCCCTCCTCAGATCCACCCAGCCATCCAATGTTGGGGAATGCACCGTGAAGATGCAATCGGAATGGGCTGCGGGAGACGGGCGGTAGTGTGGGGGTGGGGTGGGGATTGGAATGGGGATGGGAATGAGGATGGGGATGGGTATGGGAATGGGGAATGGGAATGGGGATGGGAATGGGGATGGGGATGGGGTGGGGATGGGGATGGAGATGGGAATGGGGGTGAGGTGGGGATGGAGATGGGAATGGGGATGGGGTGGGGATGGGAATGGGAATGGGGATGGAGATGAGGATGGGAATGGGGATGGGGATGGGAATGGGGATGGAGATGGAGATGGGAATGGGGGATGGGTGGGGATGGGAATGGGATGGAGATGGGGTGGGGATGGGAATGGAGATGGGAATGGGAATGGGAATGGGGTGGGGATGGGAATGGGGTGGGGATGGGGGTGGGAATGGGAATAAGGATGGGGATGGGAATGAGGATGGAGATGGAGATGGGAATGGGAATGGGTGGGGGGATGGGAATGGGAATGGGGATGGAGATGGGGTGGGGATGGGAATGGAGATGGGAATGGGAATGGGAATGGGGTGGGGATGGGAATGGGGTGGGGATGGGGGTGGGAATGGGAATAAGGATGGGGATGGGAATGAGGATGGAGATGGAGATGGGAATGGGAATGGGGATGGGTGGGGATGGGAATGGGAATGGGGATGGAGATGGGGTGGGGATGGGAATGGAGATGGGAATGGGAATGGGAATGGGGTGGGGATGGGAATGGGGTGGGGATGGCAATGGGGTGGGGATGGCAATGGGGTGGGGATGGGAATGGGGTGGGGATGGGGGTGGGAATGAGGATAGCATTACTGTGTGGTAAGCATTAATAATAACACAAATAAAATTGTGTTATTTTTTTTTAAAGCCACATCGTATGAACTTTGTGACAACTATGTCGTTCCTGGCACAACCTGCCCTGTTGACTAGCACCTTCACCTTTCACGTTTTTATTACTTCCACCAGCCACCACCCTCACCACCCACCACCCTCACCACCCACCACCAACACTGCCACCAAAACCAGACGGGATGGCTGAATGAGTTGAGCGTCCGCATTCCCATTTTGGTTGATCGTGGGATTCGACTCACATGCTCGAACCCTCGTCGAATCAAACCAATGACTTACAAAATTGGTACTTGTCACTTCCTAGGCAGGCGTTCAGGATTATTAGGATAGGGCAAGGACTGGTTGGCTCAATGTCAGGATAATGTGACTGAGTGGGGTATCACTATCACTATCACTATCACTATCAGGTCATGGTGCTGGTGGCCTGGTCTCCCAATGGGGCAGGACTATAACATCACCATAAGAGCACACTGTCACAAGTCAGTACCCATCCTGATATGACCTTAGATGTTGCCAGGACGTAAAACTCCAACAACCAACTACACTGAACCTCCAGGGGCGCCCAACCAGATCGACAACCATCACCGAGAACGATGTTTCAAGGTCACCGCGCATGGCTAACTGGGTGGTTGCGCACGTCTATAAATAGACACAAATTCACTTCCGCCCACTGCGCCTCCTCCCCCGCCCCTGCCCCGCACCGCCCCCCCCCCCCTTCCCCCCAGCCATCCACCCAAGCCCAGCACTTAACCTGTCTACTAAGTACTAGTACATCTACCCGGAATAGCTCGTGTAAATTACCACAGTAAAAAGAAGGAAGGAACGCATTGTTTGTTACTTAACCTACTCTACCTTAAATGTGCATAGTCCGATGGTTTTGACTTTTTGGAATTTTCTGAGGAAAATATATTCATTATTAAGTTGATGGTCATAATCTATCTTACTTTAGTTTGAAGTAAATTTTATTTCAAATTGTTAAGTTTAGAGATAACGTAAAACCTCTCTAAACCGACCGACCATGGGACCGACTTTAAATGGTCCATTTATGAAGGTGGTCGGTTTAGGGAGGTTTTAAAAAATTGATACAATGGGCGATCCTTTGGGACTCAAATAAAGCGATTGATATAGGGCAGTGGTTGATCTGTGGAGGTGGTCGGTTAGAGAGGTTTTACTGTATTTGAAGTGCAAACATGCCAGATTAATTTTGGAAAGCACGCCAATACTCTGACACCATAGGTTTTCTGCAGTAACATGTTCTATTAAATTGACCCAGTGTTCCTTTCTATGTGGCAAGACATGTTTAATAAGTTCACCAGTATCGTCGAGTCAAACCAATGACTTAAAAATTGATACTTATCGCTTCCTAGCCAGGCGCTTGGCATTATTAGATCAGGGCAAGGACTGGTGTGCTCAGTGTCAGGATAATGTGACTGAGTGGGATACCAGGTCATGGTGATGGCGGCCTGGTTTCCAAGTGGGACAGCACTATAAAGTTGCCATGAGTGTGCACTGTCACAAGTCGACCCGTCCTGATATGACCTTAGATGTTGCTAGGATGTAAAACAACAACAAACAAACAACTAACAAATCTAAGTAGACTTAAATCGAGGTGAGTATTTTGGTTTTGAACATTTGATTCATTCATCAGACTGTGCAGCTTTAACCTTAACCTCCCCCACATCAACCGTCCTATTTTATCGTAAATTCCAGTATATTCTTCTCTTTTTGAAGGCACGAGGGGGCGGGGGGGTGGAATTCAATATTACGGAATGTAAAAGTCTAGTCCCACAAATGATTTGTTTGGATTTACCAGACATCGTTCCCAGCTAGGCAGACGTTTTAATTTAAACTAAACAGCTATTTTACATTATCTTTAGCAAGTATCGGGACGGAATGGTAGATCGTGGGATTGTGGGTTCGAATCCTGGTCGAGTCAAACCAATGGCTTAAAGCTGCATAGTCCGATGAAATATCAAATTTTCAAAACAAAGCCAATTATCTATATTTGATTTTACATATCTAACTTAGATACTGATGCACTTATTAAGCATTTGTTTCTGCGTAGAAGGCAATACATACTGAGTCAATTTAACAGAACCTGTTACTGCAGAAGTCTATGGAGTCAGAATTTTGGCAAGCTTGCCAAAACTAATTTTCCATGTCTGCACTCAAAATATCTCAAATGTTTACCATTTAAAATAAAAGTAACTTTTAACTAATGTAAAGTAGATACTAGTGATCGATCTGAAATCGAAATATCTCAAAAGTTTACCATTTAAAATAAAAGTAACTTTTAACTAATGTAAAGTAGATACTAATGATCGATCTGATATATTTATCTCAGAAAAAATACAGAAATTCAAAACCATCAGACTATGCAACTTTAACAAAAATTGATATGTGTCGCTTCCTAGCCAGACACTCGGCATTACTAGGATAGTGCTGCTATCAGTGTCATCATCATCATCATGCTGTCAGTCGCAATGCGACAAAGACTGCTTTCATTACTTAACTGCCACTTTGTGCGGTTGTATATTTCATAAAAGCTGCTTGCAAAGTGTTGAAGTGCTGCTTGCTTTTGCAAGTTACTAGTGTCACTCTCTCAGGGAGCATATAGAGGTCTCACACCAGCAAGAACATGTCAAGACAGGTGCAAACTATTTGTCCCTATCAGTGTAAGCCGCTTTAAAGTCCATAGGGAAGTTTATTGCACATTTAGTACCTCGATACAACGGTGCCTTCTTTCTCAGCCGAATGACACTAGAATTATAAAATAAAATCACTAGAATGGCAATAGTACTGTATGAATGCAGTATAATGACACTAGTACCATATAGAATCATGGTAGGTCGATAGAGGGCTGCCTTTTCTCTCTTAAGCCGTGTTCACACGGGCGAGTTAAGCCGATTCATATAAATCGCCTTGCCTAGTTCGCCTCACATTTGCCGTGTGAACATGATGCTGAGGCGGATTAGGGCTGAATCGATTCATATGATTCACTTCATATAAACCACCTCGCGAGGTAGTTTATATGAAGCGAACTAGCTTAGGTCGGCCCATCTTGCCCATGTGAATGCAACCGACTTACTTGAGGCGTATTAAGCATGTCACACTATATAATATAATTTGGTCTATGAAACCGCTAGTTGTGCACAGATATTTTTTTCATCATTTATTTTTAGGGTTTCACTGCCCAGCAGAAGTTTTGACCGTTCCAACCAATACGATTCAGTCCATACATATCTAGGTCAAACCCACACTCTCTCGTGCCGACATCGATGAACCCAAAATGGCGCTGGTTAGTCTGGCCTTGCTCATATGTTGATATCGATTTCCGGCCCAAGTACTGCCCGTGTGAACGCGCATCTAAATCGATTCATATGATTCGCCTTGTCTAAATCGCTTTAAACTTTTCCTGTGTGAACACGGCTTTAGAATTAAACTAGTACCATATACAATCCTGGTAGCTCGATAGAGGGTTGCCTTTTCTCTCTTAGAATGAAACTAGACTAGTACCATATGCAATCCTGGTAGCTCGATAGAGGGTTGCTTTTTCTCTCCTAGTCTTAGAATGACACTAGTACCATCTGAAATCACTAGAATGACACAAATGCCATGTGTCACTCCTCCCACCCATTTGGACTGTTGTGAACCCCTTTGCATATGCAAAATAATGTGGGCTTTTTTTTCTCGATCCTATCAAGTGGATTTATGTGACTGGCTTTGTGGTGGTGGTGGTGGTGGTGAGTCTTTGTCAGTAGCTGGGGGTGGTTGGTGTAGTTTTACACCCTAGCAAGACCCTAGGCCATAACAGGACGGGCACCGACTTGTGACAGCGCACACTGTTGGCAACTTTAGAGTGCTGCCTCACTGGGACATTAGGCCACCAGCACCATGTCCCACAACGTCACATTATCCTGACGCTTTGTGCCCAGTCCCTGTTCTGACCTCATAACGCCAAGCGCCGAGCAGCAACAGGTACCAATTTTATAAGTCATTGCTTTGACTTGACCAGGATCCAAACTTCAGTCCCTCCAGATTCACCGGTATGAACAGTAAGTCCTGCCAAGGCCGGAAGAAGAAGTGAAGTGGGGATAGGATTAGTTAGGCAGTGGGTGGGATGGTTGCATGTGTACATAGGTGTATGTGCATGTGTGTGCATGTGCATGCGTGTGTATGTACATGTGTTTGTATGTGCATTGTTTGTATGTGCATTGTTTGTATGTGCATTGTTTATATGTGCATTGTTTATATGTGCATGTGTCTGTATGTGCATGTGTTTGTATGTGCATGTGTTTGTATGTGCATGTGTTTGTATGTGCATGCATCTGTATGTGGATGTGTTTGTATGTGCATGCATTTGTATGTGCATGTGTTTGTATGAGAATGTGTTTGTATGTGCATGTGTTTGTATGTGCATGCATTTGTATGTGCATGTGTTTGTATGAGAATGTGTTTGTATGTGCATGTGTTTGTATGTGCATGTGTGTGGATGTACATGTGTGTATGTGCATGTGTTTGTATGTGCATTGTTTGTATGTGCATTGTTTGTATGTGCATTGTTTATATGTGCATTGTTTATATGTGCATGTGTTTGTATGTGCATGTGTTTGTATGTGCATGTGTTTGTATGTGCATGTGGTTGTATGTGCATGTGTTTGTATGTGCATGCGTGTGTATGTGGATGTGTTTGTATGTGCATGCATTTGTATGTGCATGTGTTTGTATGAGAATGTGTTTGTATGTGCATGTGGATGTATGTGCATGATTTTGTGTGTGCATGCGTTTGTATGTGCATGCGTTTGTATGTGCATGTGTTTGTATGTGCATGCGTTTGTATGTGCATGCGTTTGTATGTGCATGCATTTGTGTGTGCATGTGTTTGTATGTGCATGTGTGTGTATGTGCATGTGGTTGTATGTGCATGTGTTTGTATGTGCATGTGTCTGTATGTGGATGTGTTGTATGTGCATGCATTTGTATGTGCATGTGTTTGTATGAGAATGTGTTTGTATGTGCATGTGTTTGTATGTGCATGTGTTTGTATGTGCATGCGTCTGTATGTGGATGTGTTTGTATGTGCATGCGTTTGTATGTGCATGTGTTTGTATGTGCATGTGTTTGTATGTGCATGGTTTGTATGTGCATGCTTTTGTATGAGCATGGTTGTATGTGCATGGTTCTATTTGTGTATGAATGTGTCATTGGTTGCTAATGGCATAATAACACCATGTCAACAGCACCTTATGCCTAGTACACACCTCCCGTATAGGATTCGCGCACTAAAACTCGCGACTCGACCCGACCCGCTTAAAACTGAAAACGGGCCGATTCGTTTTTCGAATCACGAATCGCAATCGTAATCGGCCGCTTTTAGCCCTAAAAACTGAGTTTTTTACGCGAATCGCAATCGCTAGGTGTGCGCGGGGAGCGCACACCAAGCGATTTTTGTGGGCGAAACGGGCAGTTTTCGATCGTATATGGGAGGTGTGTGCGCACAAACGGTAGGTGTGTACCAGGCATTAGCCTCAGCTATAATGTCAGTTTTTGTTAATCCCATTCACATGTCTATATTGAAATTTACCGGGAGATCCATGTCAAATGAGAGCAAACCTAATGCTTTGGTGCAAATTTGAAGTGATTCGAACCCCAACCGAGTCAAGCCATTGACACTGTGCATCCCATAGACGCCCGACCTCTATTCTATGAAATGATATAAATATAAACCAATGGAAACAGACACAAAGATAAAAGAACACTGAACAGACCCTTATGTTCTAGTGCTTAATTGTTTCTGCTTTTAAAATAAAAGGCATGGAGACTAAAGGCTATCACATCAAACATTACATTTTAGTAGTATTGGTCTTTATTCACCATTTCCTTTTTCTCCGTATTTCCCCCCATCCCTCCCCATCCCATAATTATCTAGTCATTTTGGGGATACGTATTTAACTCGGGGAGGGGGCAAGCACGTGTGTCATTTGCCCAACCAATCCTGGCCTGGGTGTTGAATAGAAAAAAAAGACACAACCGTTGATGAGAGATTAAAAAGAATGTATATAAAAGTTGGACTTTCAGCGCGCCCCCCCCCCCCCACCCACCCCCACAACACACACATACCCACGCCGCTGACCCAAGCAAGACTGTTGTTGGGTTTTTTTTATGTCTGAATTCGACAACGTCGCCTCGTGATAAGTTGTGTAGATTTCTCTGACCCGTGTAATTGACCACTTGCCTTTTATGTATATTTCATGCAGCTGCGCTTTCCGAAATTAGAATGCCTGGACTTTGTGAAGACAACTTGAAGGAATTGATTGTTTGTTTGATCGTTTTTGGTGGGTCTTTTTTAGGGGGGGGGGATTTATGTCCTGGCAACATGTTACGACGGGCACTCGCTTGTGGCAATACCCACTGATGGTGACTTTATACTTATAGTGCTGCTATACTGGGAAACTGGGGCATGAACACCATGACCCGATATCCCACGTTTACCAGATGCTGAGTAAGGTATGCCTTGATTTATCTTATCAATACTTATGTAGCAGTCACACTACGACGACAAGGCCGACGACAGCCCAACGACTTGTCGTTTTGCTCTGTCGTCGGCTGTCGCTACGGTGTCGTTACGTTGTCGTTCGGCTGTCGCCGCGACACCTCCGCGACAACTCCAGTTTCTCCACTGTCGCCCGGTTGTCGTCGGGTTTTTGTGCATGTTGAAAAACCTCGGCGACAGACGCTGTCGTTCGGCTGTCGCTACGCTGTTGCTACGCTGTCGCTACGCTGTCGTCTTGTCGCTAAGCTGTCGTTAAGTTGTCGCCGGGCCCGTTTCTTCATATACACACACAGAGACACACACAGAGACACAACACAGAGACACACACACAGACACACACAGAATGGGACAGTCCAAACATAGCTCAGTTTAGCTTGCTTAGAGGGATGTTAGGACCGTCCCAAATATGAAGACTGCTTCCTCACAGGTCCGCCGCATAAACCTACATGTTTGCACCGTCCTATTCTTCATATTTCTCATGGAAACTGCTTCTTGTGTGTCTCTGTGTGTGTAGTGGTGTGTCTGTGTGTGTGTGTCTGTGTGTGTATCTGTGTATGTGTGTGTGTCTCTGTGTCTGTGTGTGTGCGTCTCTTTGTCTGTGTGTGTCTCTGTGTTGTGTCTCTGTGTCTCTGTGTCTGTGTGTGTGTGTCTCTGTGTGTGTGTCTCTGTTGTGTCTCTGTGTGTGCGATAAACCACACACACTCACACTCACTCACATTCACACTCACTATCACACTCACTATCACACTCACTATCACACTCACTATCACACTCACTCACTATCACACTCACTATCACACTCACTCACTATCACACTCACTATCACACTCACTCACTATCACACTCACTATCACACTCACTATCACACTCACTATCACACTCACATGTTTGTACCGTCCCATTTCTTCATATATCATATGGAGACTGCTTCCTCACAGGTCCGCCGCATAGTCTAACACGCATGTTTGTACCGTCCCATTTCTTCATATATCATATGGAGACTGCTTCCTCACAGGTCCGCCGCATAGTCTCTGTGTTGTGTCTCTGTGTCTCTGTGTGTGTCTGTGTGTGTGTGTGTCTGTGTGTGTGTGTCTCTGTGTGTGCGATAAACCACACACACTCACTATCACACTCACTATCACACTCACTATCACACTCACTCACTATCACACTCACTATCACACTCACTATCACACTCACGATCACACTCATACTCACTATCACACTCACTATCACACTCACTATCACACTCACTATCACACTCACTATCACACTCACTATCAGATTCACACTCACTATCACACTCACACTCACTATCACACTCACTATCACACTCACTATCACACTCACTATCATACTCACACACACACAGCAACAGAGACACAAAGACACAAGAGACACAGACACACACAGAGACACACACAGAGACACACACAGATACACACACAGAGACACACACAGAGACACAACACAGACACACACAGAGAGACACACACACAGACACACACACACAGAATGGGACGGTCCAAACATGGCTCAGTTTAGCTTGCTTTGAGGGATGTTAGGACCGTCCCAAATATGAAGACTGCTTCCTAACAGGTCCGCCGCATAAACCTACATGTTTGCACTGTCCCATTCTTCATATTTTTCATGGAAACTGTTCCGGGGCCACTGTCGCGGCACTGTCGCGGCACTGTCGCGGCACTGTCGCGGCACTGTCGTGGCACTGTCGTCCAACTTGGCCCGAATTTGCATATGTCGTCGGGTTTTCACAAAATCCAAGTCGCTGGGCTGTCGTCGCCGCTTGTCGTCGTAGTGTGACTGCTACATAAGCGGCAAGCTAGCTTGTGAAAAGTATCCATTTGTAAATCACTAATTTGACTCTTTCCCCCTCCCCCTCCCTCCTTCATCCTCCTCCCTCCTGTTCCCCCTTTCTCCATCCTCCTCCCTCATCCTGGGTGAGGGAAGAGTGGGTGGAAGGGTGGAAGACTGGAGAAGAGGGGAAGTTGGAAGAGGATTGGAGAAAGACAGATGTAGACAGAGGATTAGGGAAGAGGTCATCGGGGGTGGGGGGGGGGGGGGGGGGGGGCAGCAGGAGGTAGCGGAAAGGGCAGACGAGCAGGGCGAAATGGGAGAGGGTTGGAGGGAGAAGTGGGGGGAAGAGGGGGGAAGAGGGGGGAGAGGGAGAAGAGGGGAGAGGGGGGAGGGAGAAGAGGGGGGGGGAAAGAGGGGGAAGAGGGGGGAAGAGGGGGAAAGACGGGGAAGAGGGGGAAGAGATGGGGAAGAGGGAGGAAGAGGGGGGTGTAGAGGGAGCAGGGGAATAGAGGGTGAAGAGGGCGCAGGGGGAACAGAGAGAAGGGGGAATAGAAGAAGGAAGGAAATGAGAAAGGGCAAGGAGCTGGGGCCGTATGAAGGAAACAGTGTTACGCGAGTTTGAGTTTAGCCTTTAAACGCGTATGGCTAACACCGACCAGGCGAAATATGTCAAGTGGTATGCAGGGGCGCCTAAACGGTGAGTGTTAGCTAAACGTGAAATTATTTATAGATTTGGGAAATCCCTCTGGGTCTGTACCCATATATTAGGCTTAAATATATTAAATGCTATCATATGTAACAGAATTAGATACGCAATAAGTGAAATTTTATGAAATTAACCCTAAATTCGAAGCAATATTAACGCTGCCGCCGTAAAGGCGGCGATATTAATACTTATATTTTCGAATCGACGAAGGTAAAGTAAACAAACCGTCGCCGCCGCCAGTATGGATAGCGACGTCAATGCGGCGGCGGCGATTTGTTTACTTTACGTTCGTCGATTCGAAAATATAAGTATTAATATCGCCACCAATGCAGCGGTAGCCTTAAAAACGCTTCGAATTTAGGGTTAAATTGCTCAAATTTCACTTATTGCGTATGTAATTCTGTTAAATATGACAGCATTGAATAGATTTGGGCACAACCTTATGCTAACACCGCACGTAAACGTCCTATGAAACGGGGTTAGCGTTGCGGACCTTAAACGCGCGGTGTTAGCGTAACACCGCCTCCCGCATACCGACTTTTTGGCGCTAAACCAGAAATCCCCTTTAAACGCGTTTTGGATCCGTAACACCGACACCTGCATACGGCCCCTCGCGCCGTGCCGGGAATGGGGCAGGGGTAAGTGGGTGTGTGTTGGGGGTATATTGGGATATATTGGGTAACTGAGATGGGTGGGTGATGATGGCTAAAGGTGATAAACAAACGGGTGGCGGCCGTTAGATGTCCACGTTAGGTAACTGTCGGTGTGACGTAATAGTCGACACTCTGTCTGTTTGTGTAAATGCCAATTTATTCTAGTACTTTGAGCGCTGCTACAGTCGCTGCTACAGTCGCTGCTGGTCAGGGTGGTGCACACATTACGTATGTACTGGTATGTATATGTATCCTGGTGGCGCACGTACAGCAAGAGTGTCGGATTGAAGGTATGCACACCTGAGTGTGTTTGTGTATGTATTACTGTGGTTGGTTGTTGTAGGTTTACGTCCTGGCAACATCTAAGGTCATATGACGACACATACCGACTTGTGACAATGTGCACTTATGGTGACTTTATAGTGCTGCCCCACTGGGAAATCAGGCCAATAGCACCATGAGCTAATAATAGTAATATCCCGCTCAGTCACATTATCCTGATACTAAGCCAACCAGTCCTTTCCCTATCCTAATCATGCCGAGCGCCTGGCTAGGAAATGACAAGTATAAATTGTTAAGTCATCGGTTTCACTCGACATGGGTTTGGACCCATGGGCTTCCACGATCTACCAAAATGGGAGACGGATGCTCAACTCATTCGGCCATCTTGTCTGGTCCTGCGTATATGTGTGAACGGTGTATGCGGTGTATGTGTGAACGACGTATGTGTGAATGTGTATGTGTGAATGTGTATGTGTAAACAGTGTATGTGTGAATGTGTATGTGTGAATGGTGTATGTGTGAATGTGTATGTGTGAATGGGTATGTATGAATGTGTATGTGTGAATGTGTATGTGTGAATGTGTATGTGTGAATGTGTATGTGTGAATGAGCATGTGTGAATGTGTATGTGTGAATGTGCTTGTGTGAATGTGTATGTGTGAATGTGTATGTGTGAATGGGTATGTATTAATGTGTATGTGTGAATGTGTATGTGTGAATGTGTATGTGTGAATGTGTATGTGTGAATGGGTATGTATGAATGTGTATGTGTGAATGTGTATGTGTGAATGTGTATGTGTGAATGTGCTTGTGTGAATGTGTATGTGTATGTGTGAAGGTGTATGTGTGAATGAGCATGTGTGAATGTGTATGTGTGAATGTGTATGTGTGAATGAGCATGTGTGAATGTGTATGTGTGAATGTGTATGTGTGAATGTGTATGTGTGAATGAGCATGTGTGAATGTGTATGTGTGAATGTGTATGTGTGAATGTGTATGTGTGAATGTGTATGTGTGAATGTGTATGTGTGAATGAGCATGTGTGAATATATATGTGTGAATGTGTTTGTGTGAATGTGTATGTGTGAATGTGTATGTGTGAATGTGTGTGTGTGAATGTATGAATGTGTATGTGTGAATGTGTATGTGTGAATGTGTATGTGTGAATGTGTATGTGTGAATGTGTATGTGTGAATGAGCATGTGTGAATGTGTATGTGTGAATGTGTATGTGCGAATGTGTATGTGTGAATGTGTATGTGTGAATGTGTATGTGTGAATGTGTATGTGTGATTGTGTATGTGTGAATGTGTATGTGTGAATGTGTATGTGTGAATGTGTATGTGTGAATGTGTATGTGTGAATGTGTATGTGTGAATGTGTGTGTGTGAATGTGTATGTGTGAATGTGTATGTTTGAATGTGTTGTGCGAATCTGGGGAAATGGACTCTGTGGTGGGTACAGAGATGGCCTATGGTGTGTGTGGAGATATGTGTGTGTGGTGTGTGACCGGGTGGCGTGTAGTGTAGGTGGTGGTGGGTCTCTGTGTGTGGAGATGTGTGTGTGTGGTGTGTAACCGTGTGGCATGTAGTGTAGGGTGGTGGGTCTCTCTGCGTGTGGTGTGTGTGGAGATGGTGTGTGAATGTGTGGCGTGTAGTGTAGGGTAGTGGGTCTCTGTGTGTGTGGTGTGTGTGTGTGGAGATGTGTGTGTGTGGTGTGACTGTGTGGCGTGTAGTGTAGGGTATTGGGTCTCTGTGTGTGTGGTGTGTGTGGAGATGTGTGTCTGTGTGTGGTGTGACTGTATGGCGTGTAGTGTAGTGTAGGGTGGTGGGTCTTTCTGTGTGGTGTGTGTGGAGATGTGTGTGTGTGTGGTGTGTGACCTTGTGGTGTGTAGTGTAGGTGCTGGTGGGTCTCTCTGTGTGGAGATGTGTGTGTGTGTGTGGCGTGTGACCGTGTGGCGTGTGGTGTCGGTGGTGTGTCTGTGTGTGTGTGGTGGGTGTATAGAAGGGGTTGAGTACGGCTCGGGTTGATTGGATATTTACATAGGAATACACTGACTAATTACTACTGCCACAGTAACACACTTCAAAGGAATTCTTTGATGTCGTTTGTATCCATCTACCCCCCCCCCCTCCCCCAACACCCCCCCCCCCTACACCAACCGCCCTCCCGTATAGATAAAAGAGCTCAGATGATCAGTTACAGATCTGCATAGTGTCGATCTCCCGAGTATCAGTGACTGTCCGTTTAACCTATATATATATATATATAAATATATATATATATATATATATATATTTATATATATATATATACATATATATACATATATAGCTATACATATGCTTATTCTACTGAATAAGTATTTTGTCAGTGCCGAAGCACTGGTCTTCCAGCCATTTTACAATTCAGGGTTATTTACAAAAAAGGTATATAGAATACGGTATACAGTAATTGTTGAATACACAATTTGCAGCACATAACACAATGAAATTCTGTAACCCAATAGTTCCATAGCAATATGGTAATGGTAATGGTAGGGTCTTATAACTAAATCAATATTAGTCAGATCAATGCGAGTATTTACATAATATTTAGAATGTAAGCAGAAGTTATCTTTTATATTCAGTTGGTAAAGTTGTAGTAAGTTGTAATGTTCAGTTGCAGTTAGGCAAGCCATATATAAACGTCAGTTTGTTAGAAATATTCTAGTGTAACTCTAGTGTAGTTAGTTATGTGAGTTTATGATATATATACAGTAAAATCTCCCTAACCGACCACCTCCACAGATCGACCCTATATCGATCGCTTTATTTGGGTCCCAACAATACCATTGCACGGATGTTCTAACTCCCTAAACCGACCACATCCCTAAATGGACCACTTAAAGCCGGTTCCATGGTCCGTCGATTTAGAGAGGTTTTACTGTATATACACAGACATATATACATATTGAGGATTTGCGTCAAACGATTAGCACCACGGGACCAGTGCCTAGTCGGCCATCATGGTTGGATAGAAGCCGTTCACTTTTGTATCAAGAGTGTGTAAATAGTCACTACTATGATCTAATTCTGTTATTTAGACCCATGAATATTCACTGGGGGGTTGAAATAATGTTATTTGGGAGCATAATTTACTCAATAAGTGTTCAAATTAAACATATCAGTGACTTGATAGTATAGATGGAACTGCTTTTATCCAACCACGACGCAGGAGTAGTGTAACGCCTACGTCACAAGCAAATCCTCGATATGTTGTTGGAGTTTTACATCATGGCAACATCTAAGGTCATTAAGAATAAGATTGGGTACTGACTTGTGACTGTGCACACTCATGCTGTCCCACTGGGAGACCAGGCCACTAGCACCATGACCTGATATCCCATTCAGTCACATTATCCTGACACTGAGCCAACCAGTCCTTGCCCTATCCTAATAATGCTAAGCGCCTGGCTAGGAAGCGACAAGAATAAATTTTTAAGTCATTCGACCAGGGATTCGAATCCCACGATCTACCCAATTGGGGAGATGGACGCTCAACTCATTCGGCCATCCCGTCTGGTCAATATATACAACACTCGGGAAATAAAGAAAAAAGCCTCCCCCAAATGGGGTTTTAGGGCCTCACAACGTCTGAGGTCATATCAAGACGGGTGATGAGCGGCATGTGGCAACACATCACCCATGACCACTTAAGATAATACTAATCTAATTAATGCGTCCCCACATTGGATACCTTGTCAATATCCTACCGCGCCACAACATCACGATACTTGAGCCAACAAATCATATACCTAATGTCGAGCTCCAGGCACCGACACGTGTGATTTAAAAACTATATCTATTCGCTTTGACTCAGGTGGGGATCGATCCTACGACCTCTTGCACGGGAGCCGAGCGCTCTACCATGTCGAACACCCCACCCCACCCTTGTCTCAGATTCTAGTGGTGGTTTGTGGCGCTTGTGTCTGGCTGTGGCTGACACCTCCCCCCCCCCACCCCGCCCCCTCATCACCCCCCCTTTCACCCATCATCAGGACCCGTCACGCTTCGGTGAGTTTGATATTAAATTCAAACCGCCCCGTACGCCCATCAGGCAGGCTATCTGCAGTGCTGATCTATATTTAATCATCACCAGGCGGGGTGAGGCGCGTTTTCGCTTTTTAACCGCTGTCGATTGTCTAATTAAATTTACATAGCGTCGCGCGGTCTGATTAATTCGGTAAAAACCGCGAGCACCCGAGATAAATAATGATTATATATATATATATATATATATATATATATATATATATATATATATATATATATACTCTCATTACTACTGCCTTCGCTTGCTTACATATATATCTATGTATATGTTAATAACGCTAACATTCCTGGGGAAAAAAACAATTCATTAGAACCAGGTTCGTTCAGTAAGGTTCATCCGACGATATGGTTTATCAGATAAAGGTAGATATATGATTAAATTAGTGAGGTATGGGTACCAGACTAGGTCTATTAAAGCTGCATAGTCCGATGACAACACCAAATTTTCAAAACCAAAATAATTATCTAGATGTGATTCTACATATCTAACTTAGATACTCGGACACTTATTAAACATTTGTCACCACGCAGAAGGGGATACCGAGGCAATTGAATAGAACCTGTTACTGCAGAAGCGTATGGGGGTCAAGAGTTTTGGGGTGCTTGCCAAAACTAATGTAATATGGTTGCACTTCAAATATCTCAAAAGTTAGCCACTTAAAATAAAAGTGTCATGCTATTATTTAAATTAAGAAATGCACGTTGTGCTTTGAAAAAAAATGTACACACACATCTTTCGCTGAAAATCAAAAGCGAAGGTTCGAAAGCAAATTTTCTTTCACACAACAATGACTAATCCAAAATATCAGTGATTCAGAGTCCACATCTAGATGATATAGCTAGAACTCAGGTCTCTCAGACCATAAATCACCAAAGCTGGTCAGAATTCACATGAATGAGTGAAAAGTCGTACGTCCCCCCCCCCCCCCCCATCCCCCGTCCCCTCTACCCTTCTGCCACTTCCCTGCCTGCCAGGACCAGCACCAGTTCTGGTATCCATGGGAACGGCGCCCCCCCCCCCCCAATCCCACCACCCCCTCCTCACCCACACCCAACCCCTCACACACATACACACACTCGGCTGGGCGGACAAGAAGCAACTGAGGCAGACGACATCTTCATGGCGCGTCGCGGCAGACGCGCGACATGGGGCTAGGCGATAATCGGGTGTTTACAGGCCGCCTCTGCGCGCGTCTTATCACCGGATGTCGATTATCGTCTGCAACCAGCGGGCCCGCCCTGTCACCCTGCGCGCGCACCGCCATCTTTTAACCCCCTCCCCCCCGCAGTCCCCCACCCACCCACTCCCAGCCCTCCTCCCTAAGCCACCGACTGGAACTGGAAGTGAAGGGTTCTCCTACAGTGTCTATATTTTGTATTTCAAGAATCATCAGTTGAGAGCTCTAAAATATAATGCAATATAATGCAATATAATGCAATATAATGTAATATAATGGAATAGAATGGAATAGAATGGAACAGAATGGAACAGAATGGAACAGAATGGAACATAATGGAACAGAATGGAACAGAATGGAAAAGAATGGATCAGAATGGAATAGAATGGAATAGAATATAATGTAATATAATGTAATATAATGCAATATAATGTAATTTAATGTAATATAATATAATGTAATATAATGTAATATAATGTAATATAATGTAATATAATGTAATATAATGTAATATAATGTAATATAATGTAATATAATGTAATATAATGTAATATAATGTAATATAATGTAATATAATATAATGTAATGTGATATAATGTAATATAATGTACTATAATGTAATATAATGTAATATAATGTAATATCATGTAATATCATATGATATCATGCAATATCATGTAATATAATGTCTTATAATGTAATGGAATCGAATGGAATAGAATGGAATAGCATGGAATAGAATATAATGTAATATAATGTAATCTAAATTATAATGTAATATAATGCAATATAAATTATAATGCAATGTAGTGCAACATAGTGTAGCATAATGCAACAAAATGAAATATAATGTGATATAACAAAATGAAATATAATGTGATATAATGTGATACAATACAATATATTATGTTCTAAAACCTAATATTCCGTATCATAATAACATTGCACCATTAACTATTATTATAAATAGAGTATTCATTGGTCCAAGATCTTATGTTCGAACAGCCTGGTTCCATGCCAGGCTAGGATATTGTATTGTTAGTTCTATACATTTGCTCCGATGTATAATATAATAGAGTTCAGGATAACATCCTCGTGAGGTGTCCAGTCCACCAGAGATTCTTTTTGATCAGAAGATCTTCCATAGAGGGCAGCCTCGTCCGTTCGAGTATTTCCTTATTTGTCACTTTGTCCTTCCAGGTTAGCCTCATGATTGAACACAGATGTCACATCATGATGGCATGCAGCATTTTCACCTGTCGTCTGTACACTGTCCAGGCCTCGGCTCAGTATAGTAGGGTGGATAGCATAATTGCATGGTAGATCTTGCCTTTGACCCGCATGGACACATGGTGGTTGTTCCAGTACAATATAAGGCAATGCAATATAATGCAACATAATGCAATATAATGCAATACAGCACAATATACCACAATGTAAAGTAGTGTAGTAGTCTGCACTGACCTCTCAGGCAAGTAACCACATAGACAGGTAGGTGTGGTGATATCAGGGAGCCTAGGTGGTGTAATGGTTAGCACACTGGCCCGGAATGCAAAGAGATGTGGGTTCAAGTCCCACTCTCGGCAAAATATTTCCCATTTTCATCACCCCCATGACACTGGTTGCCGTGACATGATCCTGTACCATGATCCTGTACAAGCTACGCGCTGTATGGTTGTTGAACCTACCCTGTGTAGGTCTGTGTTTAGTGCATTGCCTGTATGTATGTAATTGTAAGCATTAAATGACTTACAATTCCAGGGGGATGAGTGTAGTACTAGTTAGTAGTCTGCACTGACCTCTCAGGCAAGTAACCACATAGACAGGTAGATGTGGGTAGTGCGGTGATATCAGGCAGCCTAGGTGGTGTAATGGTTAGCACACTGGCCCGTAATGCAAAGAGATTTGGGGTTCGAGTCCCGCTCTAGGCACAATATTTCCCATTTTAATCACCCCCACGACAGTAGCATGTGAATATAGGATTCCTCTTCGAGCGCTAGAAATGGGGTCAAATTCTGAAAGCAGCTCATGCAGCGAAGTGAGCCGATATGGGTTAATCAGAACCTGGGTAGCTGGCGGGTGGAATGATGGTGGAGGGGAGGGGAGGGGAGCGGGAGACAAGGGGTGTGTGTGGGGGGGGGGGGGGCGGCGGCATAAACACCTCCTGGTACGGCAAGGGTTAACGACACAGCCGCGTGTTATGCGCAGTCATTCAACGCAGGGGACGGAGGTCGGGCGTAAGAAGATGGAGGAGTGTGTGGTTGTGGATGTGTGTGTGGATGTGTGGTTGAAGCGCCAACGGTAGAAGCATTTGATTTTGAGAGAAGGCTGGATATAGACATTGGAGAGGACACCCACAATTATATGCCTTCAGGCTGTGTGCAAAAAAAGGTTCTTTTTTTATTTAATTTTAACATCATGAACTGGCATTCGAGACCCAATAGGGCCTAGATTAGCCAGAAGAGGATATGCAAGTCAATATGTAAGTTAATGAGCCTGTCTACATAATATTCTGATAGTATCATGCAGCAGAATAAGAATTATTAAAAGAAAGGCCACGAGTGGCCAATGGTGTGCACACACACACGACACTGCAGGGGGGGGGGGGGTATTCATTTTGACTTATTTGTGTGTGTGTTGGGAGTTTTACATCCTGGCAACATCTAATGTCATATCAGGATGTGTACTGACTTGTGTGTGACAGTGCGCACTCATGCCGGCTTTACATAGTGCTGCCCCACTGGCAGAGCAGGCCGATAGCGCGACTGACTTGATCTCCCCCTCAGTCACATACATTATCCTGACACTGAGCTCAGGGATGAAAGTGGTCTTCGGCTAAAATCGTGTAAATCAGGCCGCCAATGGCAAATTTCCACGATAACGCGGATCTTCTCCCATAGACTTAGCACTGTCAGGGATTCGCGGGAAAATACCGGAAGTCAGTTTTCAACTAACCTTGTTGCGACTGTATTATCGCCCATACCGGACTCGCTCTTGTTTGGGTTTGATGTTCTAGCAACATCTAAGGTCATTTGAAAATAGGATTCAAACTGCCCCAAGTGTCGTCATATACGTATCATTTTTTTTTAATGTTTAAAGTTAATCGGTAAATATAAATAATCGCAGAAATCCGCGAAACCGCGGAGCTCTTTCATCCCTGTGAGCTACTCAGTCCTTGATCTATCCTATTAATGCCAAGCGTCAGGTATCAATTTGGTAAGTCATCAATTTGACTCGGTCATGTTTTCCACATGGGAATCCTACGCTATAACCGATTCAGCCACTGTGTCCGGTATAGAGGGAGTGCACGTGACGTCATTACTTGGCAATCAGCGCTCAGCAGGCTGCCATCTTGGATCACGAGCACCCTCCCTAGCCATGTTGTGAATGCATGCAGATGCAGTAAAAGAGTGTTTTCTTGTGTTATGGGAGGTTCTGGGCAGTTTACATCCAATGTGTTTACTTACAGCACTTTAGCAACAACTTCTGAGGCCAAACTGCTCAAAACCATGACAAATAAACCAACAAATCAGTAAATAAGCAAAGTGTAGGCAGTTACAAGCATTCTGTATGTCATCCAATATGGCCACCGAAAGTCGTCGTGTGACGTCATTACATCCCCTCTATATTAATACTGAAGAGTAGAAGCATAGAGTGTTTCCGCCGGCGGTCACCATATGAATGGAGCGATAGGCAGCGCTAAGATGGGTAAGGCATAGACAGAACTGGGTGATGGTATACTGGGTGGGGGGTCCACAGCCCCCCTCCCACCACCATCCCCCACACAGATCCACTCCAATTCCCCTCCTCCATCTCCCTCCCACTCCAGGGTCATGCATATTGGATACTGGTTGGGGTCACGGATCAGTAAGCAAGCAGGGCAGCCTTGCCCCTCCCCTCCCTCCCCCTCCTGTACCCCCCCCCTCCGACACCCCCCGTGTACCAAAAAGCCGATGTTCCGATGTTCATTAATGCCTGAAACCCGACGGGTTTATTATTGTTGTTGTTTAATTGTCGTTTTAGATGGTCCAATTTTGAAATAAAAATAAAGCGCATTTACTATTCAAGATTGATTATTATAAAGTATTAATAATAATTATAGTATTAATAATAATTATAGTGATATCATCCATGTAAAAGTACACTTAGAATATTGTTAGATTACAAGGTGTAAAGAGGACAGTGCACATCATTACAACAACAGACCGTCATCCATCAGACACACCATGCTGGAGAACCTTGGCAAACCCCCACCACCACCACACCATTACGTTGCTATATATCGCATATATGTAATATGCGCACACTATATACCATACATAATCAATAGTTTCTTTGTTAGTTGGAAGTTTACAGCCTTGCAATGTCTAAGGTCATATCAGGATGGATGATAACCGGATTGTGACAGTGCACTCATGGCAACTTTATAGTGCTGCACCACTGGGAGATCAGGCCGATGACAACATTACCCGATATCCCACTCAATATACATTATCCGGATACTGAGCTAACCAGTCCTTGCCTGATTTTAATAATGCCGAGTGCCAGGATAGCTATTGACAAGTATAACTTTTCTAAGTCAGTGATTTGACTTGGTTGGTATTTCCAACTCACAAACGTTCCACACACAGAAAACCAGCGCTCTTGTCGATTTGACCACTGTGTATTGTCACTGGATATGAGTCAGCCTCACGAAAATGGGCCAATTGGTGGTCAATTGAAGATGTCGGCATCGCAATTCTTAAAAGTGTAGTGCATTTCTTTGTTTCATATTAAATTATCGTAGAAACAAATAAGGTTGTTGTATTTTCTCGACCTTTACATTCAGGATAAAATTAAGGACTTTCAAACACCTCTGTCAATGCTAAATTATAATTATACCGATCGATGCGGACATCCAATGCTCGATGCCGAAAACTTTCCCCAATTGGTCTCTTTTCGTGATCCTGACTCATATATATATTCCAGTGCGCGAGTGGCAGTATTCACGCAACTGGTAGGGTTGGGGGGGGGGGGGGGCGCCACCTGGCCCAACTGTGAAGAATGGGTCACTCATAAAGTAGTACTTAACATATGGGTGATCATAGAGGGAACCGTTCACACCTTTATACTCGCATATGTCTTAAAATCACATATATAATATATCCAGAACAAGTTTATTATATTATGTGCTGTATAATCTGTTATGGAAATATAAACAAGGACACTACCTATCTTCAGTTCCATATATTATAGTATACTCATGATATCCTATCTAACCGGCCATGTGTAGTACAGTATTGGCCACACTGGCGCCACCTGTGAGGGGCTCTAACTTAGTCTAAGCACTGTATGCCAGCTGCATCTGGCCGTTATCGCCTATAGACCTGTTTGGATGGTCAAATTTTAAATCAATCAATAAATAAATATATATATATATTATATATAATATATATATATATAATATATATATATATATATATATGTATTATACTAGTGGTGTACTCTACCTCCCTTTCGCAGAAGAGCTCCCTCCGACACTGATTCGCCAAAGGGGTGATATTTCCGCAACAATCGCCATTGACTAAGCAAACATTGCCTTGAAAGTTTAATGGGACGCGGCGGGGCACAATGGCTGCCGGATGCATTATGCACCCAGCAGACGCCGAGTGCCGGCGAGCGTTTTGTAGTCGTCGAAGTGGGCAATTAGGGCGACGAATGACTCGCCCCTACAACCACTAGCCTGAGCAACTCACACACACACACACCGGGGGAAGCAGCCAACGAGGACAGCTTCTGCGCTCTTCTTTCTACAACCACAGATCATCACCCTCAACTGTGAAATGAAACATGAGTTTTAACCCAACCCACCCGCCCTCAAAATGATTTTAAAAATGTGGATTTTTTAAATATTAATTTTGTTTAAATTTGTTATAGATCCTCACCGCATATAGGATTTGGTGTAGAGGGAATAGTTTGGGTGGCGCTCGCTAGGTGGGGTTGTGAGACAAACCCCAGGTGCGTGTTGCCAGTGACATCAGTTCGTGAATCATTAATGGTGAGTTGGCGCCGTACCAGCGTAACAGTACTAACACCAACAGACGCCGGGCACAGCGCACCATATGGACCCAGCACCTTCCCCCACCATTCCCCTCCCCCACCTTACCACTCCCCTCCATCAACTCACTCCTCCCCCGGCTCACCGCCCCCCACACCTCACCCCTCCTCCTCCTGCTCCTCACCCACCTCACCACCCTTCTTTTCATCTCACCTCACCCCTCGACCGGACAGGATGGCCGAATCGCTAAGAAGCGCTGGGCTGTTTTTTTTGTTTTTTTTTGGTGATGGTGTATTTTGTTGTTGAAGATGTATACTGCCTATCGTGGATAAGCCTGAATAGGCTTGTTTTCACCATTAGACAGTTTGTCGATAGAAAGCCCAAGCCTACATTTTTACCGACCCAAGGGATTTTTAACGTCCCACACCACATAGACATGGTATGAGAGCAACCGGCCTTTGATGACGCTGTAAGTTATACACAGCGGTAGAAATCCAAATTGACAGAGATGGGGGCATGGGGAATCGTACCACCGACCTTCAGATTAGGAGTCCGACCTAGAAAAAAGTCAGACACTCTAACCACTCCGCCACAGAGAACACCACGGTTAAGTCTCATGACTTGTTTCCACTACTAGACAGTACTAGTCTCATGGTTCCCTTTGTTTTATTACTTTCAGTTGTTGTGTAACTATCTACTGCATGCATTCTTTCTCTGTTTGTAAGCATTCTTCCACGGCTCCCCACCCTCTGTGATTCTGTTAGTTCTACAATTGGTTAGTTGTTTTGTTACCAATAGTCATTTTCCCTGACTGCATTCACCAGCTTGCATTAGTGGTTGTTAGTTTTGGTTTTAAATTATCTTGTTTGTTTGTTGTTGTTTCACGTTCTAGCAACATCTAAGGTCATATCAGGACGGGTACCGACTTGTTACAGTGCGCACTCATGGCGACTTTATCGTGCTGCCCCACTGGAAGACCAGGCCGCCAGCACCATGAACTGATATCCCACTCAGTCACATTATCCTAACACTGAGCCAACCAGTCCTTGCCCTATCCTAATAATGCTGAGTGCCAGGTTAGGAAGCAACACATATCAATTTCTAAGTCATTGGTTTGACTTGACCAGGGTTCAAACCCATGACCCCCACGATCTACCAACATGGGAGACGGATGCTCTAACTTATTCGGCCATCCCGTCTGGTCCCTCAGATTATCACAATATCAGGCTGATGGTTGACTTCCCATATGGTAAGTCGTGGGTTCGAGTCAAACAAATTACTTACACAATTTATATGTGTCACTACCTAGTCTGGCATTCGGCATTAATAGTAATATTAATAGGATATGGCAAGACTGGTTTGACCAGTATCCGGATAATGTGACTGAATGGGACATTATCAGGGCATGGTGCTCATAGATGGGTTTTTAACTTTAGATTATCAATAGCATATTTAATATAATAATCCATCAAAACCTATAAATGCTTGTGACTAGTTCTTTTTTCGCAATTCGAGCTGAGAATTTTTTATTTAAAAAAAAGTATTTATTCATCTGAATATGACATTTGTCAGCACCGGAGCACTGGTCTTCCGGGCCATCTTACTATTGGAATTGTCAGTCTAAGTAATCTAAGTTTGATCAGTGCTGTATTAGTTACAGCACCGATCCTGTAGATTTAAGGGAGTGGCTCCTGCTATATAATGTACAGCCCCAGTCACTGTAGTTCATGCAAAAATGGGGAGCAGCACCGAGTAGAAAGTGTATACTCGGGGCAACTCAAACAATCGTTGTGGGTTACATTTTTTCTCTAATTTTCACCAGATAACCTATGACACACACCCACAATAAAAATACAACCATGCCCATTTAAATAAAAAACAAAAACATTTCCTTACACAAAACACCACTGACAATATAATAACTCTCCAATCAGAGAGGCTCGAATGACATCCATACTCACATGACGTCATCGTTGATGGTGTTAAAAATGGCGCCACCTAGGGTGATGACACAGCAATCGTGTCTCATGCTCTGTGCGACTATTAATAATCCCCGGGGGGCATCTCCCAATATTAGGCCGGCGCCCTCCCCCCCCCGCCCGCCCTCCCCTCACTTAGCAAGCAGGGACCAGCATCGGCATTAAAGGATCCCGGGGGCGGCCGCCTTAATCTAATAAGAGACCTGTCCGCGCAGATCACTCCGCCGGATAATCCACTTAATCCGCAAACAACTGGCACAATCGGACGCGCGCCCTCTAATCGTGCCCCGGCGCCCCCATTATCGCCCAGAAGTGGGTTGGGTTCTATAGGAGGTGCCCTTATTATCGCCCAATTGAGGCTTCAGCCTGCCTGCTCATGTTTAGGTGTGGGGGATGTGGGGTGTAGGGGTTGGTGGTGGTGGTGGTGGTGGGAAAGGGGGTAGCTGAGCTGAGAAGAGAAGGGAGAAGTGAAGTGAAGTGATGGGCAGGCAGAAGGCCGGGTTGTGTGTGTGTGTGTGTGTGTGTAAGGAGTTATATTATCACAGTGTGTGTGAGTGTGCATGTGGAATAATAATATTATCACACAGTGTGTCTACGTGGATTAATATTATCACACAGTGTGAGTGTGTGTTGGTGGAGTTATGTTATCACACAGTGTGTGAGGGTGTACGCGGTGTAATATTATCACACAGTGTGAGTATGTGTATGTGGAGTAATATTGTCAGATAGTGTGCGACGGTGTACGTGGAGTAATATTATCACACTGTGTGAGTGTGTGCACATGGAGTTACATTATCACAAAGTGTGCGAGGGTGTACATGGAGTAATATTATCACACAGTGTGTGTACGTGGAGTAATATTATCACACAGTGTGAGTGTGTGTATGTGGAGTAATATTATCACACAGTGTGTGAGGGTGTACGTGGAGTAATATTATCATACAGTGTGAGTGTGTGTACATGGAGAATATTATCACACAGTGTGAGTGTGTGTATGTGGAGTAATATTATCACACAGTGTGTGAGGGTGTACATGGAGTAATATTATCACACAGTGTGAATGTGTGTACATGGAGTAATATTATCACACAGTGTGAGTGTGTGTATGTGGAGTAATATTATCACACAGTGTGTGAGGGTGTACGTGGAGTAATATTATCACACAGTGTGAATGTGTGTACATGGAGTAATATTATCACACAGTGTGTGTATAAGGTGTGTAGGGGGGCTGGAGGGTGTGTGTGTAGGAAGGACCTGGATCACAAGAGGTAGCCACTCAGATTTTGCACTCAGATCAAGGACCTGAAGTGTGTGGGGGAGGGTTGGTGGCAGGGGAGTGGAGGGGGTGGGGTCATTAACTTTTCAGCGCCCCTCCCCCACCCCACCCCCACCCCCACCCCCACCAAGACCACTCCACAATCATCACCGCCACTTCCACTCCGCCTCCCTGCCTCCCACTCACCACGCACACAAGTCACCATGGCAACGTTATCTGCGCATTACACACGTTCGAGTGGGGTGTGATTGTGATGTGCAGATGTGGAGAGGTGGACGGGGGTGGGGGTGGGGGGGGGGGGTGTGGGGGGGGGGGGGGGAGTGAGGGTTTATTTGTGGGTTTGTTTCGGTGTTGGTCACCAGACTCTGTTGTCTAAATCAGACTAAGTGACGTGGAGTGCTGCTTCTCCATGTAACATTCTTTACCGCTTCAATATTGCTTAACGCTAATTAATGCTAATTAGCATAGTCCGTGGTAATGGCAGCGAGCGCACAGTTCCCAGTCAGCCTACCCTTCTCAGATGCCAGCATATAATGTAGTCCAGTCAGTCAGGATACGCTTCTCAATGCCCCCCCCCCCCCACACTCAGCTCTTCCACTCTGCTATAGCTCCCTCTATCTCCCTCTATCTCTCCATATAATATACATTCAAATACTATATTAATTGATCATGCAATTATGTGGATATAAACAAAGACGCTATTCCCTGTCACTTTTCTATCGAGAATTATTACATTATATTAGTACTGCCCATGCAATATTACCATTGCAGTGCAAAAAGATCTAATGCAGAATAGGTTGTTTATACAGGAATAGATGTGGTGTTAAATTAAATATCTAGCTATATGTAGCCATTAGTAGGTCTATATTACTCTATGTTGCTGTCTATTCAAAATTGCCATTGCAATTCAAAATCAAGCAGAATATGCTGTTTATATGGGAATAAATGTTTATTGTTGTTTTACGTCCTAGCAACATCTAAGGTCATATCAGGACGGGTACTAACTTGTGACAGTGCGCACTCATGGCGAGTTTATAGTGATGCCCACTGGGATACCAGGCCACCAGCACCAGTCATTGCTCTATCTTAATAATGCCGAGCGCCTGGCGAGGAATCGACAAGTATCAATTTTTAAGTCATTGGTTTATCTCGACCAGGGTTCAAACTCACGATCCCATGGTCTACCAACACGGAAGACAGGCGCTCTAACTCCTTCGGCCATCCCATCTGGTTGGGGATAAATGTGCTGCTTAGATGACTAGCTATATAGCCATCTGTATATTAACTATTATTACACCCTGTTATTGTCTATGCAAAAGTACCATTGCAATGCAAGACTATGCAGAATATGCTGTTTATATGGGAATAAATGTGCTGATTGTTTTGATATATAGCTATATATCTGCCTTCAGGGATAAAAACATACATGCATACATACACTGACCCTCCTTTTTCCCTTCCCCCCCCCCCTCCCCTACCACACACCCTCTCCCCCTCCCTTCTCTACCTCTCTCCCACTGAAGCTCCCTAGAGATGGCCAAGAAGCATATTCCCGAGCGCAGACTATCAATACTGTATGTAAATAAGGAGCTGTATTACCACCAAGTGCCAAGCCACCACCCACACACATACTCACCCACACACCCACTCAACCAACCACGCCACACCCACACACCCACATGCCGGCACAACCACTCACCCGACCAGGCGGCATGGCCGAATGAGTTGAGAGTCCGTCTCCCAGTTTTGGGAGAATTTGAACGCATGGCGTCGAACCCTGGTCGAGTCAACCCAATGACTTAAAAATTGATATGTATCACTTCCTAGCCAGGTGCTTGGCATTAATAGGATAGGGCAATAACTGGTTGGCTCAGTGTCAGGATAATGTGACTGATTGTGATATCAGATCATGATGATGGTGGCCTGATTTCCCAGTGGGGAAGCACTATATAGTTGCTATGAGTGTGCACAGTCACAAGTCGGTACCCGTCCTGATATGACCTAAGATATTGCCAGGATGTAAAACTCCAACAACCAACCAACTATTCCCACGCGTTGATTATCAATATGGCATGTCAATAAGGAGCTGTATTACCACGAAGCACCAAACCACCACACTTACACATACTCACCCACCCACGCCACACCACATCTACACACCCATATCCAGACATACACACTCACACACTCACCTACACACGCTTCTTTACACCGGCCGTGGACCAGCAAGAAGGCGGTACTTGACGTGTTATCACGTCAAAACACCGTGTACAGAGCGGCCTGCGCACACGTCACGTGACGTCACGTGACGTCACGTCGCCAGGGACACGCCCCCGACGTCGCGTAGATAATGCCGCCCGGACAAAAGATCTGTCAGCGTCGCAGTGAGTGGACTGAAGGGAAAGCCCTCCCTGTCTCCCCCACCCCTACCGCCACCCCCGCAATGACGCTTACATGCATGGTTAGTGGGACGGTGGGATCGAGGGTGGTTGGAGGTGGTTAGTTTGTGAAACCCCCACCAGGGGAGCCGCGGCTGTTAACAGACAGAAAGAAGTGCGTGCGCACCTCGTTGTAACGGGTCGTTGGATGATCGGCTTTTCCTTGCACGATTTTTCGAGGCCTCACGCCACAATTCTCCCCCCCCCCCCCCTACTCCTGCCCTCCCCCCTCCACCCCCTCCCCCCTCTCCTCCGCCACCAATCCCCAGCACCACCTCCAACCTGCTGCCAGACTTCGGCCGTCCCCTAGCGGGTTATGTCGAGTCAAGTGCATGCCTATGGGACCGTCCCCCGCCCCCCTCACACACACAGACACACACACATCCCCCTGCCCACTGCCCCACGCACTACAAACTTACACAGCGCAGACGGGATGGGCGAATGAGGTGAGCATCCATCTTCCATTTTGGTAGATGGTGGGGTTCGAACCGACATGTTCAAACCCTGGTCGAGTCAAACCAATGACTTAAAAATTGATCCTTGCCGCTTCCGAGCCAGGCACTCGCCACTATTATAGTATTAGGATATGGAAAAGCTCAGTGTCAGGATAATGTGACTAAGTGTGATATCAGGTCATGGTGCTGGCAGTCTGGTCTTACAGTCGGGGCTGCACTATCACAAGTCGGTACCCGCCCTGATATGACCTTAGATGTTGCCATGACGTAAAACTCTAACAACCAACCTACTACCAGACCTCGGCCGAGCCCTAGAGAGTTAGGTCGAGTCAAGTGCATGTCTATGGGAGCTCCCCCCCCCACACACACACTCACACATCCCCCCTCCCACTCCCACACCCACACATTCCCACTCCCACACACACTCCCCCCCCCCCCACACACACACACAAATATACACAGCACAGCTTGGCTTTAACTAGCTACCACGAGCCCGACAAGGCAAGGTGGGACCTGCTTAATTAGATCAACCACACCATGTTATCTGTACAGTCGGGGGGGGGGGGGGGGGGGGGGGGGGGGGGAAGAAGAGGAATCACCACCGAACAATCGGACCCTGTCTTGTGTAATCGGCCTAGTTAGAGCTGGGCATTATATGACACCCGCTCTTGATTCCGATGGCGGAGGAATGCAGCTGGGGAGGGGGGTGGGGTGGGGTTGGTAGTGAGGTTAGAGAGCTGAATTGCGGAGGGATGGAGTTGGAGGGGGGGGGGTGGTTGAGGAGGAAGGAGGTGGAGCAGGGTGGGGGGGGGGGGGGGTTAGTGAGGTTAGAGAGCTGAATTGCGGAGGGATGGAGTTGGGGGGTTGGTGGTTGAGGAGGAAGGAAGTGGAGCAGGGGGGGGGGGGGAGGTAGTGCGGTAGAGTCCTGAATTTCGGAGGGATGGAGTTGGTGGTTTGGGGGTTGATGAGGAAGCGGAGGTGGGGGCGGCCCAGGGATTGAAGGGGGGAACTGACGCGGGGAGCTGGGGGTGAAGTGGGTGGGAATTAAGGGTGTTTTAAGCGGTGTTCACCCCCCGCCCCTCCCTTTGTTGAAGCCCGTGTTCCCCGGTAATAGACGCAAACACCCCCCCCCCCTTCCTCCACTCCCACTCCCACTCTCTCTCTAATCAATTCTAATTAATTGCATCATTTATGCGCGGCCGTGGATGGGGAGGTAATCTAATTAGGCCTGCTGCCGATCAACCACGGCGGAAATTGGGTCTACAAACGAGTTAATGCGGCCCGGGCGGCCTGCCCCGTTTGATGGCACCGCAAACAACTGGTTGTTACACGGCGCGCCCCGACAAATGGCCGCGTGCACTGCACGTGGGCAGCAGGCGAGCAGCTCGCGCAGGTTTGCTAACAAATCATCGACAGAAGACAAAAGTTAAACTATGTTCAGTTTGTAATTTTTTTTTTTTTTTTAAATTCTTAAATGCCGGAGGTGTAGATACGGATGAAGTGCTACCGATGCATAATCTTGACTTTCAGTCATTAAACAATAATTGCTAAAAAATATATGTATATGCTGTATAAGCCATTATACGAGTATAATAAGCTGGAAGATCCATCTATCCGCCCCCGGCCTATAAGTCATTGGCTGGTCACCTACTCACCAGCTCATCTACTCGCTCCTTATGACCTGTTCCGTGGCGCCACCTGCCCCCATGCCTCAGCATTCTCTCACTGTACCGCTGTATACATATTATATATAGTATAGTTATACGAGTCTTACCTTGGTACAGATGATGGATAACTGTTGTTTTACCGAGGTATAAGCCTCGGATAGATGTGGGCTAGGGAGAGGTAAGCACGTCCGGTACCAGCAATCTTAACCTACTTATTGAGGATAAAAATGACTTTCAAACAATGGATACTATTACTTTACCGAAAAGGTACACCAACGGAATAGATGTGGCAGGGTGTGGCGGGAGGGCCCTAGCCCACATCTATCCGAGGCTTATACCTCGGTAAAACAACAGTTATCCATCATCTGTACCAAGGTAAGACTCGTATAACTATACTATTTTACCTCGGTAAACAGCCTCAGGCTAGCCTCAGGCTAGGGAGACCTTTACATAATTCATTTTTATCCTTAATATCATTCTTTCTTATTATTATAACATTCTAAATTTTTTGTTCTCACCTATTCTTGTTAGTTGGCGAGAAGACGCTTTGCAACGCCGGTAGGCTTTTCTAGTCGTTTATTATAATGTTTTGCAAACGACTTAGCCGTCTTCCAGCCTGCATGCGCTAGTATTCTTTTCACAGAAATACCAAGCACCCGCGCCTTGGAGACCATGGCTCCTCTAGTTGAGTGGGAAGAGTATTTACTCGTATCCACTCCAGCCAATTTCAACACCGTAATTGTCCATCTGGCAAGTGTGTCTCGTGAAATCGCCTTATGTGGCTTTATAAAGCTCACTAATAGTTGTTGTGATGCACGTAAATCCTTTGTCTTGTATATATAAGCCCGTATGGCCGACACAACACATAATTTCCGATCATTCGGAAAACAGTCTAAGTGAACCGTTGATAAAGGGTCACCTAACGTGTTCGATTTAAGCAATTTTTCTAAATCAAACGTAGCTTGTTGCTTGTCTATTTCTAATCCAGTTAAGGATAAAGCAACAATCGTCTGTCCTCTGTGTCCGGTTACTAACAATAACAGGACCGCGACCTTAAAACCTAACTGTTTTATATCTAACCACGAGTTGTGAGGCCAAGCCTGAAACAACTTAAATACTATAGAAACATCCCAAAACCGACTATACTTTGGTTTTGGAGGATTCCTTTGATAAATTGAACGAAGTAAATAACAAATAACATGATGTTTTCCAACTGTTTCGCCATCAATTCTAGGTAATATAATTGATAACGCACACCTCGCCGCATTAATCGATCCAAAGGAAAGTCCTTCATCCTCTAGAGAACGAAGAAACCGAGCTACTTGTGAAATCTTTGGATTTGTTGGCTTAACTTTCATTAACAAACAATGTACACCCCATTTCTTTAAATAGGTTGTATACATTTTGACAGTTCCTGGCCTCCAGGCATCCGATACTATCCTATCCTCAGTAATTCTGTCCAATCCAAATTGCTGTAGCTGCTTCCTTAGAAAAGGAATGCCAATAGGGGCGTCGTTGACACGTCGCCGTGAACCACTAGCGGTCCGTGGTGCGTCAGATTCCCGAGTTTTCTTGGGAATCGTATACGATCTTTTGCCAGTTGTGAAACTGCTGGCAGCCAAGGTTGCGTGTCCCAATCGGGCACCACCAGTATCGCATGTGTCCCTTCCAAGCCGATTTTTCTCACTACTCGGCTGATAATGCTAAATGGTGGGAAAATATAAAAATAATTATTTTCCCAGGTACTAGCAAACGCATCTACTTTCCAAGCATCCGGTTCAGGATGCCAAGAAACATAACAGGGTAACTTGTTATTATTTCGTGATGCAAATAAGTCAACTTCAGGTGTACCCCATTTTTCACAAACGAAGTTAAACAAATGTGTAGAGAGAGACCACTCTAAATGGTCATGGAAATTTCTACTTTTATAATCTGCAAGTGTATTTTGTGACCCTGGAATATGCGCTACAGTCAGCCAGACTTGTTGAGCCTGTGCCCAGTTCCAAATCAGTTTAGATAACTGATTGCAAGACTTTGATTTGGTTCCACCCATGTTACGAATATATGCCATGGCAGTAGTATTATCAGTTAGTATTCTAACCTGTGATTTATTTATCTTTACTAAACTACGTAAGCCCAGATAAATAGCACGCAATTCTAGTGCATTAATATAGTCTGATTTTTCATCATCAAGCCATCTACCTCCTGTTGTGACCCCATCTCGATGAGCTCCCCAACCTTCTAACGAAGCATCAGTAGTAATTACTGTATTAGGTTCCGCCATGCGGATTGGATTTGGTGAACTTGCTATATGTTGCATCCACCATCCAATATCCTGTAACCCTTCTTGCGAAATAAACATCTTTCGCTCAAAATTGCCTTTAGTTCGTGTTAACGCTAAATTTTTATCTATTTCTAGCGACTTAATATGGGCCTTCCCATATAACACAGCAGGTGCATATGAGGTCATTATGCCAATAAGAACAGCAACCTGTCTAATTTTTGGCTTTGATAACTTAATAAGCTGAGTCGCTGTAGTCATAAACTTAATTAGTTTTTGTTCTGTTATCGACACTGTAAGGGACTGTGTATCCAGAATAAACCCTAAACATTTAAGTTGTTTTGTTGGTTTAAACACTGACTTTTGTTGATGTACATAAAACCCCAATTTAGTGAGTAATGCACATAAATCCAAAACTGCATTCACACAACCAATTTGTGTTGATGCTATAATAAAAGAATCATCTATGTATGGAAACATTATATGACCCTTCCTCGCCATTACCGAGAAAACAGGTTTAAGCAATTTAGTAAATAAACGTGGCGCACAAGCTAAGCCATTCGGCATACAGGTAAACTCATAGAGTTGGTTATCCCAAATAAATCGAAGAAATTTTCGGTACTGTTCCATTATGGGAAGCGTATAATATGCATCCTGTAAATCAACACTAGCCATCCACGCATCTGGTGTAATCAGATCCCGTGCCGTATCTAGAGAGAACATTTTAAAATGTCGATATTCCACCCTTTTATTAAGGATTGTTAAATCCAGGATCATTCGAACATCACCATTAGGCTTCGGTCTCGAGAAAATGTTTGAAATAAACTGTCCTGAACAGTGTGTCACTTTTTGTATAATTCCTTTCTCAAAGAATTTATGTACCTGTTTAGTTAGTGCGTCTCGTTCAACTGGTTGAATGTTATATGGAAAAGGTATTATACTTTGTACAGGAATTTGTGTAAAAGGAATTTGAACACCCCTAACTATTTCTATAATTTCTTGGTCACTAGTAATTTTGTGCCACTCAGAAATATGATTACTAATATTACCAGCCACAAAGTTGCTTACAGTTTGTGTGTTTTTAGAGGCTGCAGGGACTTGTAAAGTTTGTGTTTGGACCTCTACTTGGACCCGCCCCTGGGGAAAGGTCTCGACGAGTTGAACCCTCGACCTATTGGCCGTGCGGTGTTGTCGGTCCAGCCTGGGCGAGCGCCCCGGCCCCGAAACCCTTGACCGAAGTTTGAACTCGGTCTGGTTCCTCTGGTGAACCGTCGTGGACGAAAATCCCCTCGTGACTTTTTGAAACGAGGAACTTCCTGTTTCTTCTTGCCATCCATGTTTTTGCCACTCTTGGCTGCAGTCTCTACCTCTTTATAGAGGTATTGTAGTTGACCGCCAAACATCTTGGTATTATCTAAAGGTTTCCCTTTAATCGGCTCTGGAGCAAGATAGAGCGTAAACTCCTTCCCCTCATTATCGGTAACCTTCTTAGAGCGAGCCACTTCTTTGCCAGCATCTGTGCAAACTGACTTGAAGACATTTTCATATCTTCGAAACGACAGGTAATTACCTGCCGCCGCTAGTACTGCAATGCCTTTGTCCATTGTCTTAGCCAAAGACGAGAACTTATTTTCACTCTGCATCCTATTAGCCACAGGAACAATAGCTGTTAGGGTAGCCAACACTGCCTTATGCACTGTGTGCAACACATCCTCAAACTTCTTACGGTCATCCGTCATATTGACATCCCGATCCATCTCTTTAATGATGGAGTTGGGAACACCCTTTATGCCTGTTAACTCATCTCCTAACTTGGAGATAACCTCCGCCGGTTTGAACGTGCGAAAATGACCATTCACGGTCTCGCGCATAAGCGTAGTGGTTTTAACCCGCTTAGCCTTTGGCTTCTCCACTTCTTAGCCACTTTAGTGCCAATGTCCGCATAGACCCCTTCATATACGGTGTCTGAGTCTGATTCCGTAGAAGTAGACTCAGTGGACGACTCAGAAGAAGAATATTTCCTCTTCCTCTTCTTCTTTTTGGACTTAGTCTTCCGCTTTTTGCGCAAACCAGACTCTGCCCGCTCCTTGGTGAATTCATCACCCGAAGAAATCACCTGTTTCTTCTTCTTCCTCCGTTTAGGAGAAGGAGGAGGAGGAGCCTTAAGCTCCACCGCCGAGTCTGTGTCCAAGAAATCCTCAAATGAATCCTCTTGGACACTCGGCCTACGCCGCTTCCGAGACACAGGCGATTTGGCAGTCAAGATGTGGCTTTCCAATCTTGCAAAGCGAGCCTCCCAATCTGGAGGCGCAGGCACATCAGGCACTGCTCCTCGTCCGGGTCGGAGAGGATATGCGCCCGGGGCTGTGTCGACGGCCCTGCCGACAACACGGGTGAGGAGTCGTACTCCTCGTCCACTCCACTCGGAACACGCCCCTCGGCTGCTGCTGCACCGCGCTTACACCGCTTCGTGGCCATCGGGAACTGAAACAAACATTTTTGATCAGTCCCGGTATATATATATGTCACAATATGGTTGTTTCAAACTCATTTGGACATCTATTGGTGTTAAAGAACGTGTTTATACCGTTATAACACAGGCGTAATAAGCTAAATTTGTGCGTGGGTTGTGGGTCAAGCCCAAACCTTACGCGGGGTCGGGACCAGTGTATCGGCCCGCCCATCCCTCTGTTCCGCACACTTCTCCCACCTGTGACTACTACGTCAACAAGTTGGAGAAAATGCTACGAAACTCGGAGAAACGCCTGAAAAAGTTTTGTCTAGGGGAGTCTATAAAAGAAACCCAGGAGCATCTCCAACATTACTCTCTATTAGAGTACGAGAGAATTTCCACATGAGATAGGGCGAAACCCACATCTCTACCCATAGTCACACGGTGACCCGGGTGTTGACATAACCGCTAATGACCGGTTTGGTTCCTTCGCGAAACCCACTCGAGTGTTCTATCCTTGGTTGTTTATAACCAAATAACTCGTCCAAATTGGACCAACGAAAGTCTAAACTTTCCATATTGATGCTCTAATGCATCATAATTAAGCTAACCACAGTTTTTATTATACTTACTGCGTATTTGCTTGTATGTAGACTAATTTTGCCGGAGCAACCCAACGACACGTTATCCAGTCGTGAGTTGTATATGCTAATTGCTGGTACCGGACGTGCTTACCTCTCCCTAGCCTGAGGCTAGCCTGAGGCTGTTTACCGAGGTAAAATATATATATACTTTTATGTATCATGCGGTGAATTGTGTGGATATTATGTGAACGGAACAATTGCTATGGTGGGTGCATGTGGTTCTAGCATGATCTGTTGGAGTTGCCTAGTGGGCAGGTGGACTGCAATAAGGTATGTGTAGTCTGTGTAGGGCTGGAAGTGGTCACCTGACCACCACTGGCTGGTCACTTAGCCCAGAACTTTACTTTTAAATAAGAAGCAGGGTTTAGGAGCCAACCAGAGCTGAGACTCTCCTCCATATTATAATATATCGCATTGTGTCTTTGTGAGTAGTGTCAATACTACATATATACACATATCTGTTATAAATATATATACATATATATATTACACGGGGATGAAAGTGGTCTCCAGCACCAACAACAAAAACAAAGGAAATTTATGCCTACGGTAAGGTCATCTTTAAACCGATGGCGAATTTCCGTGAAAAAGCAGACCTTCTTGCATACGTGCCCTCCCCACCTCTGCCAATTTGGATTTCCACCACTGTGTATAACTTACAGCATCATCAAAGGCCAGTTGCTCTCATACCATGTCTATGTGGTGGGGGAGGTTAAAAATCCCTTGGGTCGGTAAAAGTGTAGGCTCGGGCTTTCTGTCGACAAACTGTCTAATGGTGAAAACAAGTCCATTCAGACTTATCCATGACAGGCAGTATAAATCTTAAAAATCTGAATGAATAGCGGACAATTCATTGAAGTATATTTGCATACATATTGATATATCCCAATGTACGCTTATATAGTATTGTGGCATCTGAACAATGTGTTAGCATACACTGATAGTGCTGCAGTATTTGAACGTGTTTGCATACATTGATAGTGCTGTGGTGTTTGAACAACGTATTACTTACTATACATTGTATTAGCATACACTGATAGTGATGTGGTATTTGAATAACGTGTTACTTTCAGCATACGCTGATAGTGCTGCGGTATGACAGTACAGCACAAATCACGAAATCTGCGAAATCGCAGAAATCTTTTATCCTTGAATTTGTTTATATTTTTCTTTATTGAGGCTTTATTTATACTGTCCATAGCATCTATGCCCGGGTACCCAGGCTTGTTTTCAATGCTGGCCAGTTGTAGTGTTGGTGTTATCTTACCACACAGTGGCTGCTGATAAGGCATATGATTGCCTGCATTTCAGTAGCAGATAGATAATTGGTTGGTATGGTTATTAGCCTATGCTAGTTTTTTTTGGGGGTGGGGGTTTCTTGGCATATATGTATTTATTTTTTCTACTCTTATTACTAGACCATCCTACTCCTATTTACATATCATAGACTCCTAGCAATGTTGTCCATAACTAAGCAGGCAATGCAATGACTTAAGTATCAATTTTCCAAGTCTCCTAGCAATGTTGAGTATAACTAATCAGGCAAGAAAAGTAGTAAGGTTTACTATCATTAACCAGACAATGTAATGACTCAAGTATCACTTTCCTAAGTCTCCTAGCAATGTTGGCCATAACTAACCAGGCAATGCAATGACTTAGGTATCACTTTTCCAACTGTCCTATCAATGTTGAGTATAACTAACCAGGCTAGGTAGTAATGAGTATCACCTTTCTAAGTGTCCTAGCAATGTTGAGTAAATATACTACCCAGGCAAGACAGCGATACGTATTACTTTTCTAAGTCTCCTAGTATTAGTATGTTGACTATCAGTAACCAGGCAATGCAATGACATATGTATCACTTTTCTAAGTCTTGCGTATAACTAACCATACGGTGCAGCTGGTGATTCAGGTCTGGAATACAGTGAACTGTATATGAATTATATATATCCAGTAAAACCACTCTAACAGACAACCTCGACCGATCCACAAATCCCCTATATCGATTGCTTTATTTGGGTCCCAAATGATCGCCCAGACAATACCATTGTAACAATTTTGTTTATGGTGCTGTCACATTACGACGTTTCTCGCCAACGCGCGCCGACGTATGGGATTTTTTTGGTGCAACATCGGGATACATCAGGAAGCGTTACACGCGTGTTAGGCAAGCATTGGTATTAGTTCATCTACGGCGACGGTCGGTGGCGTGGGTCAGGGGATCGGCAAAGCTTTGTGCTTGCACAAAACTTTGGATGCGCGACAATGCATGGGTGCCAATATTATGGCGACGTCAGAAGCCCGTCGACATCGCTGGAATAACATTATGCGAACACTAGGCACACGGCACACACACGTGAGGGTCATTCCCACATGTTGCTTTTTGTTGTTTTACATCCTACCAACATCTAAGGTCATATCAGGATGGCGCGCCAAACTTTTACCACAAGGTCGGCCACCCGCTGCCAATACGTTGCACTGACGCCGAAAGTTTGACCTCTCTCGACGATTAAAAGTGATTTTGGGGGTTGGCTGCGTGCCGTCGAGAAGTGTCATAATGTGACAGCACCATTAAATCCTTAAACCTCCCACATCCGTAAATTATCCATTTAAATTCAGTCCCATAGTCGATCGATTTAGAGAGGTTTTACTGTATTTGACATTGATTCCACCATGGCTGGATTGATCCCATGACCTCTGGTTACTCACACTCACAGACCACCAGAGTGTCCTCCTCAGCCTGCCCTCCAGCTCCGGGCGGATTGTTGGGGAGAAACTAAACTAAATCGGAAGGGACAGTAAGTAAGTAAGTAAGTAAGTAAGTAAGTAAGTAAGTGCCCTTATCCACACACCCCCTCCCAACTCCCCCACCCCACCCTCTCCCATTTGTCTGTGTGGTGTGGACCCCCAAGTAACTAACTATACGTGAGCAGCTCAGCTGAAACTGAACCTTACCCCCGCCCCCCCCCCCCCCCCCCCCCCATCACCCGACGCTGAAGGTGACTGTCGGAGTTGATTACGGCCGAGACGGCAGATCGCCGGGACCCTCCCCGCCCCTACCCGGCCGGCGCTTTGAAGTGCCGGGCCATGATTGGTTTTCATTTACAAACAGTTACAGCCTCTGAGGCGAGCCTGCCTTTGAAGTGAGCTGCTCACCCGCCTTCCCGCCCGCCCGGCCTCCCGCCCGCCCGCCGCCCTCCTGCCCCAGATCCCAGCGAGCCGCTCGCGCTATGGGGTGCCGTGTGTACAATAAATAAAATGCGGGAAGTAGGGTAATATATATCTATATTATTTTGGGGGGAGTTTTCAGTCCCATTGGTGCGCTGAAGGCTTGCTCACTATCGTATCAGGATGATGTGCCCGAGTGATATTTCCCGGCAGCACGATATATATATATATATATATATATATATATATATATATATATGCTCCAGAAGCTGCCATTAGCAGTAACACAACTCTAACTTCTTAGGGTTCCTTGCTTTGTGCTGTTTTGGGGGGGGGGGGGGGGGGGGGGGGGGGGGCGCTTGCTTCGTGGCTGGTCCTTTCCGTGGGTTTCCTTTGCCACTTGGCCCCGCATTGCCGCACTGCATTGTGGGCCGGCCGCCAGAATGCGGCGCACCCCATCACAAACCAGTGCTCGCCGCCGGGTACTACGATTGACGACCGGCGCTTCCCGCAGGAATCCCGGGACGCCTGCCTCCCGGCCTCCCAGCCTCCCGGCCTCCCGGCCTCTCGGCAATAAATAACTCACGACCTGCTCAATCCGCGTCTCCGCTCACTTTGCTTTAGGGATGCTTGCCGCTTGTTTACGAGTCCATAAGTAGGAGTGTGTGGGGTGAGGTGAGGGGGGGTGAGGGAGATTGGTTGGGGAGGGGGGGGGGGTCAGGTCCAGCCTCTCCTTCACATTAAAGTTTCACAACTCATGGTTACTATGCTCTACCGATTCGGCCACCGGGTCAGGTTAATAAATATATATATAAATATAATAAGTTGGTCCCACTTCAATAACATATTGAGGTATATTGATAGCAATAAGATTAAGAACTGTTGGCATTGTCCTTCCCTGTGTCAGTAGGCAGAAAGTACCATTCACCTAAATTAAATACAAGTTTTAAAGGCATATTCCTAGGAACAGGTATGCAGGTATTGCAGGTATGCATGTATTGCAGGTATGCATGTATTGCAGGTATTGCAACACCTCAGGGAGTTTGACGCCCCTGCCATGCAGAGTTTTAAACCACTGCCTTGTGGTACAGGTTCTTGACAGAACCGAAGGCTAAGGGAGCAAACCCTAAACAGAAAACCATGTCACTGTGGCAGCATTAAGGGCGGTTGATGTATGGAACACCCAACATCTCCCGACCAGCCACTGCAGGGACAAATAGTTTTGCACCTGTCTTGACATGTTCTTGCCAGTGTGAAACCTCTATTTGCTCCCCAAGAGAGTGCCACTGGTAACTTGTCAAAGCCAGCAGCACTTCAACACTTTTGCAGGCAGCTTTCATGAAATGTACTCGAATGGATGGAGCTGCCCTCTATGGAAGATCTTCTGATCAAAAAGCATCTCCGGTGGACTGGACACCTCATGAGGATGTCATCAGACAGGCTACCAAAGCAGATCCTCTATTCTCAACTGTCTTCTAGTTACAGAAAGAGAGGGCGCCCTCGTCTCAGGTTCAAGGATACCATCAAGAGAAACCTGAAGCTGAGAGGCATTAAGACTGACTCATGGACATCACTCTCACAGCAGAGAACTAAATGGAAGAGCCGCAGTCAAGTAATGAAAGCAGTCTTTCTCGCATCGCGACTGACAGCGTGACAGCATGACAGCATAGGAACAACAATCGGTGGCAGAATCACAATCCTCATAGTACTAATAGTAATAGTAAGTCAAGTGTATGTATTCTGTGCTGAATAATATTGTCTAACAAATACAAAAACCCTCAAATGTACTAGATGTGACCATTCGATGGACATAGGTGAAAATTATTAATATGTTTCTTTGAAGGAAATACGATACAAAATAAAAGCATTATCATATCGACAATGTTTTTCTTTGGGGTGTATGGGATAATATCACAATTGTGCTTGAAATGTTAAAATTGCATAGTCCGCTGGTTTTGAGCTGCTCCCACATTTCTGGGTGATAAATATATTAGCTTCACCATTATAAATAATCTACCTTGCATTAATTTTAAGTATTTAAAAAATTTTAAATGGCGAACTTTGGAGGTATTTCATGCGGAAAGATGCCAACTCAAATTTAGTGTGCACATCAAAATTGTGAGAATATAGGGTTCAGCACTGACATGTTCGATTAAATTGACTCAATATTCCATTCTACGTAGCAAGCAACACTTAAGCTAGCATTCCTTACACGCGGTATGTGGCATGCGAATGTGGCATGTGGCATGCGAACGGGCTGATTCCTTTCACCCACACCCACACCCACACATAGTGTCAGGTTTCTCTACCACTGTTTTCTATGGCAAACGCAGCAGCATTTGCATTCGCATGCCGCACCGATGGCTACATGGACCGATTCAGTTGCTGCATTCGCATTCGCATTCGGACGTATGGAAGCACCCCTATTCACTTAGATGCTTTTCGATTTTTTGCCACATTCGCATGCCGCAAACCACGTGTAAGGAATGTAGCCTTAAATAGGTTAACCAGTTGTCTAAGTTGGATATGTAGGGTCAGATGTATATAGGAGTTTGGGATTAAAAACGTCAATACTTCCATCGAATTGGGAACTTTAAAGTTTAATAAAGAAAGCATTAAAAATGAGTTTGATCCAGGCTGTGTCCTTTCCCGCTGTGAAAGTAGTCCCCATGTTAAAAGTTGCATAGTCCGATGGGGGTTTTCAGTTTCTGTCATTTCTTAAAAAGATAAATACATAAGGTTGATAATTATAGTCCATCTTACTTCAATTTGAAGTAACTTTGATTTTAAACTGGCTAACTTAGACAAATATTTGTAGTCTAAGCATGCACAATTAATAATTTGCGTGTCAAAACACTGATTGCCAATGGGAACATGTGCTATTAAATTGTTTTAGTATTTATTCCCTGCGATGTGGCAACAAATGCTTACTGTAACAAGTGCACCAGTATCTAATGGCCCTGTCACACTACGACGCTTCTTACCGGCGACCCGTCGACGTGTGTTGTTTTTGGGCGATAATTAGTGAAATATCGAGACGCGCTGGGGGCGCGTTATGCGCGCGTCGGTACACTTTCCTTGACGTCGATGGTCGGCGGACAACGTCGGCGCGCGTTATTGGTCGCTGAGCGTTTTGAACATGTCAAAAACTTCCAGCGACCGGCAACGCGCGGGAGTAAATGGGTAAGAACGCTAGGAGGACGTTAGGCGCGCGTCGCGCTGCGTTGGACGCGCCGGAATAACGTTATGGGAACGCTAGGAAGACGGCGCGCGCGCGGGAGGGTCGTTGCTCACGCGTTGCGCAAACTGGGCCATTTTTGTTTTATGCCCTAGCAACATTTAAGGTTAAATGAAGACGTCGCACCAAACTTTTTTTTTTTCCCCCCAGCGCGTCGACACACATTTGCCGCGCGCGCATAACGCGCCGCCCTGACGCCGATCTTTTCCCCCAAACCGCCGAAAAGTTTGACGTTTCTCGACGCGCAAGATAGTCCTTTCAACGCTGATGGGTCGCTGAGAGAAGCGTTGTAGTGTGACAGGCCCATAAGTTTGATGTGTAGGGTCAAATTTATTAAGTATTTTGATTGGGAGAATTTGATGCTTTTAAGTTTCATCGGACGGTGCAGCTTTCTCCATAGTTGTTATTTAACAGAGATAATTACAGCATTATGTGTATAGAGGGAGTGCACGTGACGTCATCACTCAGTGCTCAGAGCTCAGCAATCAGCCATCTTGGAGTATGAGCACCCTTGCCTAGCCCTGTTGTGAATGTATGCTGACACAGTAACATCATTTTCCTTGTGTTCTGAGCTGTTCTGGGCAGTTTACATCCAATGTGTTTACTTTCAACACATCTTCTGAGGCCAACTGCTCAAAACAGTGACAAATAAACCAACAAATAGGTAAATAAGCACAATGTAGACAGGTGCAAGCCTTCCGTATGTAATCCAATATGGCCACTGAAAGTTGCCTCATGACGTCATTACACCCCCTCTATACTATTACTACAGTCACCGCCACCAGCTGAAAGAGGTTACAAAAGCCACAGAAAACTGGCAGGTTAGTTAGCCTGTCACAGGTACTACACATACTACCAAGCGCAATCTATACAAGACATACATACAATACAGATTCATCAAAGTTAATTGTAGTTCATACAGTGTTTGTTGGTGTAATAAATAGATAAAATAGTATATTATGGTTCTTAAACCGATTAAAACAAATTACAAATAAGCTATCCATAATATTCATATTAGAAATCTCAAAGAATTATTAGTATGTACTATTATTATATATAAATATAATGTGTGATATCCTGCTAATCAGGAGATCTCAATAGAAAACAATAATCATACACTGTGTGATAGCTTGCTAATCAGGAGATCGCAATAGGAAACACTATTCATACACTGTGTGATAGCTTGCTAATCAGGAGATCGCAATAGGAAACACTATTCATACACTGTGTGATAGCTTGCTAATCAGGAGATCGCAATAGGAAACACTATTCATACACTGTGTGATAGCTTGCTAATCAGGAGATCGCAATAGGAAACACTATTCATATGTTCAGGTCCCACCAGTTAAATTACAATAATATGCATTAGAAAAAGTTTGTTTTGTGGGTTTATTGGTAGCATTATCAAATGGAGAATTAGAAGATAAAAGTTGCCAGGAAGTATATAAATATAAACACAAGCCTTGCAATGATCATACTTTTCAATGAAAACAAAATAGATCAAATTAGTGTCAGCTTTGATAATAACAAATGTGGCTAATTTACAATGAACATTCACCAACCCATACCTACTGTCAACATTTCAGTTATTTCAACAACATCCATATTGTAATTATCATATTGTTTAATGGAAACAAAAAACAGAAAATAAGTTTCAACTTAAAAAATAAAATAAAAGTTTTTGTTATGAATTTTGTTTTTTAGAGTCGAGAAACTCAGCGGGTCATCGCCGACAACTTACCTTCCCAGTATCTTGGAGACGCAGCCGTGCGAAACCCGGAGTTGTCTGCTGATGTCACAAGGCCTCACCCCCTGGTGCGCGAGCTCCACGATCCGCTGACGCACCACGTCGGGCAGCGGGCGCCCGTTGACAAACACGCCCCCTAGCTGGTTGACCCCGCCGTGACCTGTCGGCGACATGAGCAAAGGACCTGCGTCAGTGTGAGAACGCCGCACGTTCTGCTGGCTTCGGACTGAGAGAGGGGCGCCGGCGTCGGGGCGCGGCCGGCCGGTCGGGGCCGGCGAGTGAGGGACAGGAGGGGCGGGAGAGGGGAGGGACCGGTGAGGGGAGGAGGAGCGAGGGGGGGGGGGGAGTAGTAGAGGGAAGTCGGGATGGGATGGGGGAGAGGGGTGAGGGAAGGGGAGATAGGAAGGGAGGGGGGGGAGGGGGAGGAAGAGGAGGGAGGGGAAAGGAGGGGAGGAAGGGGGGAGAAGGAGGTCCAAGTGGTTTCAATACACTTCTAATACACTAGAATTATTGAGGGGCTGTGGAGGAGGGGAGATTGGGGGGGGGGGGGGGGGGGGGGGGAAAGGGGGAGGTGGCATTTCTAATACACTATACTTCTGTGAGGGGATGGGAGAGGATGAGGAGGGGAGGGGAATAGGGGGAGGGGAGGGGATGGGGAGGGGAGGGGAGGGGGTGGACGAGGGGGGAGGAGAAGATGGGGAGATGGGAGATGGTGAGATTGGGGAGAGGGGGAGGTGCAAGGGGGTTCAATACATTTCTAATAGTAATACACCATAATTATACTGCTCTTCAGTTGGTTAAAACAATACCAGTTGTTGTTGTTCAAATCTTGTATGTTCTATTTAAATAGATTTGTTTTTAAATAGTTGTTTGTTTAAACGTGTTATTGAAGAGAATCAGCTACATACATTATATATATAACTACATAATTATGTAATGTGTCATAAAATGGTATACACATCATGGTATATATGAGATATACAGATGTGTGTAGTTGATCAGTGGGAGGCAGGTATGCGTACATGACCGGTAGGATTGCAAATATACAGTATATATGTTATATATTCTATACATAATTACTAATTATAAATGATTTTCATATATGTGACGACCGCCTTTCTGCCTGCCTGACAGTCATGTCGGAATACAGACTGAATTCAGGGTGAATTCAGTTCTCATTCATTCAACAGCCAGTCAGTCAATCACCACTCTCTGCCCCGCCCCACCCGGCCCGGCCCGGCCCGGCCCGGCCCGGCCCGGCCCCGCACCTCCCCGCGGACTGGATCCCACGCCTCCTCCCGGCGGGTCAACGGCGTGTAGAGTCAGTGCAGCATTTACCGCCCCACCCCATAGCCAACCTTTACAAGCACACACAAACCAAGTACAACCTTTACAAGCACACACAAACCAAGTACAAACTTTACAATCACATACAAACCAAGTACATCCTTTACAACCACACACAAACCAAGTACAACATTTACAACCACACACAAACCAAGTACACACTTTACAACCACACACAAACCAAGTACAACATGTACAACCACACACAAACCAAGTACAACCTCTACAAGCACACACAAACCAAGTACAACCTTTACAAGCACACACAAACCAAGTACAACCTTTACAACCACACACACACCAAGTACTACCTTTACAACCACACACAAACCAAGTACAACCTTTACAACCACACACAAACCAAGTACATCCTTTACAACCACACACAAACCAAGTACAACATTTACAACCACACACAAACCAAGTACACCCTTTACAACCACACACAAACCAAGTACAACATGTACAACCACACACAAACCAAGTACAACCTGTACAAGCACACACAAACCAAGTACAACCTTTACAACCACACACAAGCCAAGTACAACCTTTACAACCACACACAAACCAACTACAACCTTTACAACCACACACACACCAAGTACTACCTTTACAACCACACACAAACCATGTACAACCTTTACAACCACACACAAACCAAGTACAACCTTTACAACCACACACACACCAAGTACACCATCTACAACCACACACAACCCAAGTACAACATGTACAACCACACACAGACCAAGTACAACATTTACAACCAAACACAAACCAAGTACAACCTTTACAACCACACACAAACCAAGTACAACCTATACAACCACATACAAACCAAGTACAACATTGACAACCACATACAAACCAAGTACAACATTGACAACCACACACAGACCAAGTACAACCTTTACAACCACACACAAACCAAGTACAACGCATGTGTGTGCGCTTCACAATGTGGCTACATTGACAGCATGATAATGATACAATATTCAGTCTCACTCTCAGATTTACCCTCGTGAGAATCTAGATAATGGTAGTGTCCTACGTTTGCGGAATTAGATGAAAGGGTATTGTAATATTGAACGTGTGTATGTATAATGAATTACCTGACAGTGTATTGTGATATTGAATGTGTGTATATATAATGAATTACCTGACAGTGTGTATATATATATAATGAATTACATGACAGCACATTGTGATATTGAATGTGTGTGTATATATAATGAATTACATATAGGCATACATCATATTGTGATATTGAATGTGTGTATATATAATGAATTACATGACAGCGTATTGTGATATTGAATGTGTGTATATATATAATGAATTACATTACAACATCGCGTGATATTGAATGTGTGTATATATAATGAATTACCTGACAGCATATTGTGATATTGAATGTGTGTATATATAATGAATTACATATCGGCCTAGAGCATATTGTGATATTGAATGTGTGTATATATAATGAATTACATATAGGCCTACAGCATATTGTGATATTGAATGTGTGTATATATAATGAATTACATATAGGCCTACAGCATATTGTGATATTGAATGTGTGTATATATAATGAATTACCTGACAGCATATTGTGATATTGAATGTGTGTATATATAATGAATTACATAAAGGCCTACATCATATTGTGATATCGAATGTGTGTGTATATAATGAACTACATATAGGTCTACAGCATATTGTGATATTGAATGTGTGTATATATACTGAATTACATATAGGCCTACAGCATATTGTGATATTGAATGCGTATATATAATGAATTACATATAGGCCTACAGCATATTGTGATATTGAATGTGTGTATATATAATGAATTACCTGACAGCATATTGTGATATTGAATGTGTGTATATATAATGAATTACATAAAGGCCTATAGCATATTGTGATATTGAATGTGTGTATAGATATAATTAATTACATATAGGCCTCAGCATATTGTGATATTGAATGTGTGTATATATATATATATATATATATATATATATATATATATATAATGAATTACATATAGGCCTACATCATATTGTGATATTGAATGCGTATATATAATGAATTACATATAGGCCTACAGCATATTGTGATATTGAGCGGAGTCTGAAAGGTTATATATCGCTGCTGGAAGGTTAGTAGCTGGATGCAGGCACGGCCGGGTGGGCGGGCGGTGTCACGGATCACCGCCCCCCATCCCCACCCCTCCGCTGATCCTCCCACGGGGCGCCCCGCCCGCCGCCCGCCACCCGACTCCTGTAGAGCCTGGCTAGATTATAACAGCTACCCAAGGGCATTCCCAGGGGCACCTCCTCCACAACACACTTTCACACCCTCCCCACTCCCCACCCTCCCCCAACCCTCGTCACACCTCACTCCACCAGAGCCAGTCAGCCCCGAACGGCTATTAGAACCTCCTTAGACGAGCAGAGAGAATAGAGCGAGTCAACAACACCAGCCACCAGCTGGTTCCCGGTTAGTTTACATGTGGTACATAACACACGAGGGATGGTCTTCTCGATTAAAAAATATATATATACTATATATATATATATATATATATATATATTATATATATAATATATATATTATATATATATATATATATATATACACACACAAACACAGATAGTAAAACATCCCTAACCGAACACCTCCACAGATCGACCACTCCCCTATATCGATCGCGTTATTTGGGTCCCAACAATACCATTGTAACCATATTCTAACTCCCTAACACGACCACCTTCCTAAATGGACCACTTAAATTCGGTCCCAAGGTCGGTCGATTTAGAGAGATTTTACTGTATATATATATATACATTATATATATTATATACATGCATTATATACATACATTATACATATATGTTGGTTGATTGTTGGAGTTTTACATCCTAGCAACATCTAAGATCATATGAGAACGGGTACCGACTTGTGACTGCATACTCATGGCAACTTTATAGTGCTTCCCCACTGGGACTGGATGACAACACCACCAGCACCACATGACCTGATATCACACTCAGTCGCATTATCCTGACACTGAGCCAACCAGTCCTTGCCATATCCTAATAAATGCCAAGCACCTGACTAGGAAGTGATAAGTATCAAGTTTTAAGGAATTGCTTTGACTCAACCAGAGTTCGAATCGCACGATCTATCAAAATGGGAAACGGACACTCAACTCATTCGGCCATCCCATCTATAAGGTGAATGGTTTGCTTGTCAAAGTTTTGTTGATGTTTCTTTGAGACTGACCCCATTTGGACGTAAGTGGCCCTCTCTACATGACAAGTGTAGTCCAAGTAAAGTGCGCATAGCCCATGTTTGTTTGTTGGCATTTTACGTCCTAGCAAAATCTGAGGTCATGTCAGAACTAATGAGTTAAAGCAACCATCTACAACTTCGAAATTGGACACATCATGAAATGCAATTAAACTAGATTTGAGAAAACTATTGGATTAATTAAGCAATTTATTCAAATGGAGGGTGTTTTTTTCTCTTTCTGGCTAGTACTAACAGGATCTGTAAATAGTGATCCCATTATAAATAATTTTGCTACAGGTTAAGTTGTGCCGACAAGGAGCAAAACATTTGGTATGCAGAGTTGGATCTAAGGCCAAACGGGATGGACGAATGAGTTGAGCACGCATCTCCTGGTTTGGTAGATCTTGTGATTCGAACCCATGAGTCGAGTCAAACCAAACCAATGACTTCAAAAATGTATTATTGTCATTTCCTAGCCAGGCGCTCAGCATTATTAGGATAGGGCAAGGACTGGTTGTCAGGAGATAGTGGTGGTGTATGGTGGAGATAGTGGCGGTGTATGGTGGAGATAGTGGCGCTGTATGGTGGAGATAGTGGCGGTGTATGGTGGAGATAGTGGCAGTGTATGGTGGAGATAGTGGCGCTGTATGGTGGAGGTGTATGGTGGAGATAGTGGCAGTGTAGGGTGGAGATAGTGGCGGTGTATGGTGGAGATAGTGGTGGTGTATGCTGGATATAGTGGCAGTGTATGGTGGAGATAGTGGCGGTGTAGGGTGGAGATAGTGGTGGTGTATGGTGGAGATAGTGGTGGTGTATGGTGGAGATAGTGGTGGTGTATGGTGGAGATAGTGGCGCTGTATGGTGGAGATAGTGGCGGTGTATGGTGGAGATAGTGGCAGTGTATGGTGGAGATAGTGGCGCTGTATGGTGGAGGTGTATGGTGGAGATAGTGGCAGTGTAGGGTGGAGATAGTGGTGGTGTATGGTGGAGATAGTGGTGGTGTATGGTGGATATAGTGGCAGTGTAGGGTGGAAATAGTGGCGGTGTAGGGTGGAGATAGTGGCGGTGTATGGTGGAGATAGTGGTGGTGTATGGTGGAGATAGTGGTGGTGTATGGTGGAGATAGTGGCGCTGTATGGTGGAGATAGTGGCAGTGTATGGTGGAGATGGTGATAGTGTATGGTGGAGATAGTGGCGGTGTATGGTGGAGATAGTGGCAGTGTAGGGTGGAGATAGTGGCGGTGTATGGTGGAGATAGTGGCAGTACATGGTGGAGATAGTGGCAGTGTATGGTGGAGTTAGTGGAACTGTATTATGGAGATAGTGGCAGTGTATGGTGGAGATAGCGGCAGTGTATGGTGGAGATATTGGCATAGAGGGACATAAGGGGTACAGGAGACGGTCGGGTATGGGGGGGGGGGGTGTATGTATGTGAGGGGACATGTGTTATGGGGGCGGGAGTGGGCTAACCGCGAACTGGCAGGGCATACAATAATCGCGCGTAACAATATTATCTTAGGTGCGGCGCAGTTCGCTGAGAGATAGAGACAGAGGTGTGGTAGGGAGAGTTAACGCTTGGTGCCCCATAGGGAAATGGGGCGCCGAACAAATGCATTGTGGACACGGCCGGGGGCTCCGGGGAGGCAAGGGTCAATAAGGCATGCCGTTAGCGCCCACACGTAGCTTTATATTACCGAGGTGTTGCGTGCTAATTCGTGCGGGACGAGTGCAATGCATGCTACTCGTTGTTGGTTATTGAGGGTGGGTGGGTGGGTGTTATTTTGTTGCGGTGGTTGGGAGATGACGCGTTGGTGTATAGCTTAAGGTAGGCATGCTTGATTTAGTCGTACGATTCAAAAACGATGTATATAAAACAAAGTGTTTTAGCCTGTAGAGTGTATTTGATGAAATATACATATATATACATTATCGAAAAACTCCCGTCCCCCGTCCACACCCCTTGCCCAACCCCGCTCCCGATAGCCTCCCCCCGCCCCAATTCCCGCTCCCACCCCCCTATCCCCGCTCACCCTCATCTATTTCCGATCACACCCTCCCCAATGCCCCTTCCCGCTCGCCACCTCCGCCCACCCCCCCCCCCCCCCCCCCCCCCCATTATCGCCCCCACCCCAACCCCCACACATTGACGAGCTACTTGCCGTTAGGGTGCACCACACATCGCGCAGTATCAATATTATCGTAGACACTTCTTTGTCACTTCCACAGGTCCCATCCCCATACAAACCCGTGGTAAATCACTGTGATTATTTCCCCCCTCCACCCCCCCCGCCCTATCAGACAGCATCCATCTCCCTCCCCTTCTGTATATATCCCATTGCGTATTGCAATGAACACAAGGCCGACTCTCCACCTTCACATAACGGCCCTAAACACTCAGACAGAGCATTCTCTAGTATTAGTCTTTCGTGGTTACAATAATAATATAATAATAATAATACTGGATGGTAGGCCTATTCGGTGAACGCGTGTAGTGTGGGTCAGTGCTCTGCAGCGTAGTTCACTGCTACAAGCTGCAGTGTGTAAGGTAGTGTGTAGTGCAGTGCTTCATAGTTTATTTGTTTGTTGGTTTGCGTTCTAGCAACAGTTAAGGTCATATCAAGACCGGGTACCGACTTGTATTCTAACAGAGCACATTCATGGCGACTTTTATAGTGCTGCCCCACTGGGAGACCAGGTCACCAGCACCATGACTGGATATCCCACTCAGTCACATTATCCTGACACTGAGCCAACCAATCCTTGTCCCATCCTAATAATGCAGAGCGCCTGGCTATGAAGTGACAAGTATCAATTTTTAAGTCATTGGTTTGACTCGACCAGTGTTCGATCCCATGAAACCATGGGTTCGGATACCGCGATCTCCCAAAACAGGAGACAGACGCTCAACTCATTCGGCCACCCCGTCTGGTCGTGCGGGGGAAGGAGTGGAGTCACTGCTACCATATTTATGGGCCGGTTGATGCTTGGCATGGGGTTAATGGGGGTACTGAGTTAGGTGTGTGGGGGGGGGGGCGGGGTGGCGAGTGGGGAGGAGGGCGTGTTGTTTATTCAGTCAGGCCTATGTTGGTAGGTAGAGGTGTCGGGGAGGGTGGGGCAGGGGAGGGGGTGAGGAGGTGTGAGGCGTTAGGAGTGTGAGGCTATTGTAGTGTGTGTGTGTGTGTGAGTAGGGGTGTGTTTGAAGTATCGGTAGGAGAGTGAGGCTATTGGAGGGTGTGTGTGAGGAGGGGTGTGTTTGAAGTATCGGAAGGAGTGTGAGGTTGTTGGAGGGTTTGTGTGAGGATGTCTGTAGGAGTGTGAGGCTGTCTGAGGCTATTGGAGGGTGTGTGTGCGGAGGGGTGTGTTTGAAGTAACGGTAGGAGTGTGAGGTTGTTGGAGGGTTTGTGTAAAGAGGTATGTGTTTGAAATATCGGTAGCAGTGTGAGGTTATTGGAGGGTTTGTGTGAGGAGGACTGTGTTGGAAGTATCGGTAGCAGTGTGAGGTTATTGGAGTGTTTGTGTGAGGAGGTCTGTGTTGGAAGTAACGGTAGGAGTGTGAGGTTATTGGAGGGTTTGTGTAAGGATGTCTGTAGGAGTGAGGCTGTGTGAGGCTGCTGGAGGGTGTGTGTGAGGGTGTGTGGGTTTGAAGTATCGGTAGGAGTGTGAGGCTGTGTGAGGCTGTTGGAGAGTGTGTGCGCGGAGGGGGGTGTTTGAAGTATCGGTAGGAGAGTGAGGCTATTTGAGGGTGTGTGTGAGGAGGTATGTGTTTGAAGTATCGGTAGGAGTGTGAGGCTGTTGGAGGGGGTGTGTGCGGAGGGGTGTGTTTGAAGTATCGGTACGAGAGTGAGGCTATTTTATTAGAGGGTGTGTGTGAGGAGGGGTGTGTTTGAAGTATCGGTAGGAGAGTCAGCCTATTAGAGTGTGTGTGTGGAGGAGTGTGTTTGAAGTATCGGTAGCAGTGTGAGGCTATTGGAGAGTGTGTGTGAGGAGGGGTGTGTTTGAAGTATCGGTAGGATAGTAAGGCTGTTGGAGGGTGTGTGTGAGGAGGTCTGTGTTTGAAATATCGGTAGCAGTGTGAGGCTGTGTGAGGCTGTTGCAGGGTGTGTATGAGGTGGTGTGTCCTATGAAGTAAGTAAGTGTGTGGGTAGAACTCAGGCAGGACAGATGTAGTGTGGTGTAGCCAGGTGTGTGTGGGTATATGTGGTGAGGTTTGTGTTGGGAAGTAAGCAGGACTGTGGGTGGATCTATGTGGGTATAGATAGGTTGGTTGTTGGTTTGTTGGAGTTGTACGTCCTTGCAACATCTAAGGTCATATCAGGACGTGGGATGGGTTCGTAGAAGCGTGCCGAAGGGCGGGTTGGATAGGAGTGGCGGGGTGGTGGGGGTGGTGGGGTGGTTTTGTCTTGCATAGTGTAGTTGTGGTTGTGGGGGGTGGGAGGTGGCTGGGTGTGTGTGGTTTGACCCAAGCTGGGTGTGGTCGAGTGCGGTTGCGGTGAATTACGGCGGGGGGGGGGGCGGGAGGGAGAGCAGGAGGGAGAGCGGGAGAGGGAGAGGGTCGGTAGGTGTTGTATGAGATGCATGATGGTACGTGGTAGGTAGGTAGGTAGGTAGGTAGGTAGCTAGGTAGGTAAGTCCGTAGGTCGGTAGGTAGTTCGGTACGTAGGTAGGAAGGCATGTAGGTAGTGGTGTAAGGGTGTAGGTATGCAGGTGTGCGTGTGGCAGGGTATGAATGAGTGGACAGTTTTTGTTTGAGTCTTACATCCTGGCAACATCTATGGTCATGTCATATCACGACAGCACACCCATGGTGCCTTTATAGTTCCGCCCCACTGGGAGACCAGGCCACTGGCACCATGCCCTCATAAGTTATACCACCCACTTAGTCACATTATCCTGACACTGAGCCAACCAGTCCTTGTCCTATTCTAATAATGCCGAGCGCATGTCTAAGAAGCGACATGTATTAATTTGGTATGTCATAGGTTTGACTCGACCGGGATTCGAACTCCCTACTTTTCGCAAGGGAAGCTTGCGCTCTACCGATTCGGCCACCACGACCGGATGAGTGGACTGGAGGAACATGTGATGGGTGAGGGGAGGTGGATTGCGAGGCTCTATATTGTGAAGTATTTGTGAGTATGTGCTTGTGGGTGTGTGTGAGTGTGTGTGTGTGTGTGTGTGTGTGGTGGGTGGAAGTGGTCGGAGTGGTATGCGCTGTGAAGTGTGTTTATGTGCGCGCGGCGGTGTGTGCGCGGGGGTGAGTGAGGGGTGGTGCCGAGACCTTGCTGTGAAGACTGTCCGAGAAATGCTCCATCAATCTTACCTCACACCTCACACTGCAGGCGCCACGAGCACCTATTGGCTATTAGCGGCGTCCCCGGCACACTGCTCGACCCTTCCAAACACGGCATATATTATGTATGGAGACGCATATTATATATACATGTCTATATATATATATATATATACCGATATATATATATATATACCGATATATATACTTCTCAACATATTTCTATATATAGAAATATAGATTTGTATATATATATAAATATATATTTATATATACAGTTGTACAAATATATATTGGTATATATATACAAATATATATTTAATAACTTATATATATATAAATTTGATTATATATAAATATATATTCAAATATATATATATAATATTTACATATTTATACATAAATCTGATTATGTATAAATATATATATCTATATATTTGATTATATATAAATAAATATGTATATGCATGCAATTATATGTATATAAGCATATATATATATATATATATATATATATATATATATATTGCCTTTATAATGGTTGGTTGGTTGTTGGACTTTTAAGTCCTGGCAACATCTCAGGGCATAATGGTGATGCAGTAGCAGCGCTTTTCGTTGGTCTTCAACATCAACAACAACAACAACAACTCGCACAACATCCACAAAAGGCTTGACTGGTTTGTAGCCGTCCCTCTGCACGCCGGGTGGCCTTTATGTGCCCGGACAATGTACGTGGCCTGAGCAGCGCAAGATCCCACACAGATTACTGACGCCTCGCCCGTCTTCATCAACCATTAAACTTGATTGATGGATGTGTCTGTACTTGTCTGAGCCTCATCTCAGCTGAAAATGCAGCCCCATAACTGCTGAATAGTCAAGAAAATAGATACAAAACTATTTATTTTTTTAAAGGCCAGTGCATGAGAGGGGTGGGGGTGGGGGTGGGGGTGGGGTGTTTTTAGATAATACAAGCATGAAGGGTATTTGTAGCATAAGGCCAGTTATCCTTGATACACCCAAAAAAAACATTGATATAGTTGAGTGTTTGTCTCTCGTTTTGGAAGATCGTGGGATTTGGACGTGCGGTTCAAACTCTGGTCGAGTTAAACCAATGAGAAGTTACAAAAATTGATACTTGCTGCTTCCTAACCAGGTGCTCGTCATTATTATGGTAGGGAATGGACTGGCTTGGCTTAGTGTCAAGATAATGTGACTGAGTGGGATATCAGGTCATTTTGCTGGCAGCCTGGTCTCCTAGTGGGGCAGCACTATAAAGTTGCCATGAGTGTGCACAGTCGCAAGTCGGTACCCAACCTGATATGACCTTAGATGTTGCCAGGACATGAAACTCAAACAACCAACCTCGAGCAGCACTATGATATTACCATGAGTTCACACTGTCAGAAGTCGGTACCCGTCATGACATGACCTTAGATGTTGCCATGACGCAAAACTCCAACAACCAACATCGATATAAAAAGAAAGAAAGAAGCAACAACAAAAACAAAAACTTATGGACGGCGCATGGCGGGAGTCGGGTGGCATGGTGCCGAGCGTCCGACATATTGTCACGTGTCGACAGCAGTACCTCAATTATCGCCCAGCTAGACAACTAACCTATCACGCACCACATTGTGTCCATGGTGAAGGCCTTACATAGTGCATGTACACCCCCCACTCCCCATCACATCCACACACCTCCCACCCACCCACACACGCGTCTGTTGCACAGTGAATGACGCACGTGACGTCGGTAACAGTCAACGAGGGGGACAAAATGCTTCACTTTACGTGCGTTTTTTTGTTTAACTTGAAAAGAAATATATATATATATTGAATGGTTGTTGATAAATAGCTAGATTTGTTTGGCAAACAAGATTTATTTGTGTCCCACCCTGACTGTATGGTCCTTCCCGTCTGTCAGTCTATGTATATGTAGATATGTGTGTTTATTTGCGTAGGTATGCAGGTATTGCAATACCTCAGGGAGCTTAACACCCCTGCCTTGCAGAGTTGTAAACCACTGCCTTCTGGCACAGGTTCTTGACAGAACCGAAGGCTAAGGGAGCAAACCCTAAACAGAAAACCATGTCACTGTGGCAGCATTAAGGGTGGTTGATGTATGGAACTCCCAACATCTCCTGACCAGCCACTACAGGGACAAATAGTTTTGTGCCTGTCTTGACATGTTCTTGCCGGTGTGAAACCTCTATTTGCTCCCCGAGAGAGTGCCGCTGGTATGTTGCAAAAGCCAGCAGCACTTCAACACTTTTGCAGGCAGCTTTCATGAACTGTACAACCACACTGGAGAGGGGCAGTCAAGTAATGAAAGCAGTCTCTGTTGCATCATGACTGACAGCATGATGATGATGATTTGCGTTGGTGACTGTTTGTTGGGGTTTGACGTGCTAGCAACCTCTATATATATATATATATATATATATATATATACACATAGGTACCGTTAGATTGCATCGCCAGTTTGTACTAATTCAGCAACATGATATTTAGACTCCGTCGACTTGTCCTGTGTGACCTGTGAGCTGCATAGAAATCGAAATAAACACACCCCTCCCCAATGGAACTGCTGAACTCAAGTTACACACTCTCTTATTAATATGTGGTCCAATAGGTAAGAGCACAGGCTTCCCGGTCAACTGAGTGGTGTTCTCTGTGGCAGAGTCGTTAGAGTGTCTGACTTTTTTCTATTTCGGACTCTTGGAGGGGCGGTAAGGTCGGTGGTTCGATTCACTGTGTCCCCCACCTCTGCCAATTTGGATTTCCACCGCTGTGTATAACTTACAGCAGCATCAAAGGCCAGTTGCTCTCATACCATGTCTATGTGGTGTAGGAGGTTAAAAATCCCTTGGGTCGGGAAAAGTGTAGGCTTGGGCTTTCGATCAACACACTGTCTAATGGTGAAAACAAGTCTATTCAGACTTATCCATGATAAGCATCATAAATCTTCAAGAAAAAAAGCAAAACCCAATGACTTACAAAATTGATACTTAGCGCTACCTACCCAAACATTTGGCATTACTAGGATAGGGCAAGGACTGGTTGTCTACTTTACTTATCTTAAGTGTATTAATATTTAGCCAAATAAAAAAACACCAGACCATGATTCCATGAATACAAATGTTTTCCAGACAATATCTTTTCGCATTCCAACCAGCATAAAAGCACCCAGGCCTCCATGGACGGACATATCAAATTAATTGTATAGCTACTCACACAATTCTAATCTCACAATACTGCCTTCTGATGGCCATTCAGGGCGATGCTTGGTTTGAAATTAACGACAATTTCCAGCCCGGAAGGTGTATTTAGTTACCAGTGGGCAGGTAAATTAATAAGAGCCCTGGGCGTGGGAGATAGGGTGGGAGATGGGGGGTGGGGAGGAGGGAGTTGGCACGACATATGGACCATATAACTTGCATGCCTATTCATTCAGAGCTAAATAGTTACTCAGAAACTAATTCACCTAGTTTCACGGGCTGGCTCACGTCGAAGTCTGCCTCTAATGGTTTGTCCTCTGATACTGACTGACCCAAAGCAGTGTGCAAAGTAATTTAGTTCCCGCTTTGATGTGCACCATTATTGACAAATCCGTGCTTGTTTCATATGTATAAACACAATTATGTACACATGCATATACAGGAAAACCTCTATAAATCGACCGACCTTGGGACCGACTTTAACTAGTTTAAGTGGTCCATTTAGGGAGGTGGTCAGTTTAGGAAATGGGAATATGGTTACAATGGTATTTGTGTGACCCAAATAAAGTTATCGATATAGGGGAGTGATCGATCTGTGTAGGTGGTTGGTTCGAGAAGTTTTACTGTATATGTGTGTGTATGATGGATAATGCATTATACGAGTATAAATATGTGGAAGGGAATTATTTGTTATATATTTTATTACAGTTTAGTATATACTGCCTCCTACCCCATGAGACCAGATGGGATGGCCGAATGAGTTGAACGTCCATCTTCCATTTTGGTAGATCCTAGGATTCCTAGTCAAGTCAAACCGAGGAATTAAAAATTGATACTTGTTGCTTACCAGACTGGCACTCGGCATTATTAGGATAGGGCAAGGAATGATTGGGTCAAACCAATGTCTTAAAAATCGATTCTTGTCACTTCCTAGCCAGGCACTCAGCATTATTAAGACATGGCAAGGACTGATTGGCTCAATGTCAGGATAATGCGTCTGAGTGGGATATCAGGTCATTTTTCTACCCAGCATTTCAGTGTGCACCCCAAAATTAAATTCACCAGCTTTTCACTTCAATCAACTCCAAAGATAACAATTTCAAACAAGAGTCACTTCAAATAAAAGTAAATTAGATTACAAAGATCAGCACAATATATTTATCTAAAAAATATGGCAGAAAGTCAAATTGATTGCATTACACGGCTTTAAAGTTCCATGGTCCGATGAAAATTCTTTTAAACCCTAGTGCCATGGGCCTATGGCACCAATCCGTTCCCAGAATGCTTCTACCCTAAACAGAAATACCTATCTACAGCCCTGTCAGGTTCCAGGATGAGTAGGTCATCTCACATCACGTGGTCACCATGAGATGACCATCTGGGTCATAGCCACAGGACTTCTGGCAAGCTTCTCGAAATGATTTTGGGTTCTTTCGGCTCAAATTGCTTCAAAACTAGTCATTTTTCATCAAAATCACTCTGGACTAATGATTACTAGCCCATAACGATCAATTTGATATATTTATCTAAAAAAATAAAACAACAATTCAAACGCCATCGGACCATGAAACTTTAAGTGATGCCCAAATGTCACGTGTTTAGATTGAGTCACGTGCTCGGTATGCAGCTGCAATAGACAATATATTATTCAGACAGGTTGGAATTCAACCAGAAAAAAAGGGCCTAAGTAGTTGTCGCAACTATATTTAAATGTGTATAATGCATTACGTGGCTACTAATGCAATATCACGTTACCGTGTGTGGTTGTGTACCCAGCCCCCATCTCGTTATACCTCCCCCGTAATACTAGTAATAGGCGCGGCCAACTGAGAAGGTGAGATCAGTGCAGACGAATAGGTTTACATATCCATATATACCTATATATATACCCATATATATCCATATATTCCCATATATATATATATATATATATATATATATATATATATATATATATATACCCATATATATTCATATATCTCCATACATATCCATATTCAGGGATGAAAGTGGTCTCCGGGAAAAAAAACCCGGAAATGCTGATATTCTCCCATAGGCTCAGCATTGTCAGGGAATCACTGAAAATTCCCGGAAGTCGCGTTTCATACATATTGGTATATGCTGATAGTGCTGTGCCATTTGAAGCATGTATTAGTAGTATACGCTGCTAGTGCTGCGGCGTTTGCACCACATATCGGTATACGCTGATAGTGCTGTGGCGTTAGAAGCACATATTAGTAGTATACTCTGATAGTGCTGCGGCGTTTGAAGCATGTATTAGGAGTATACGCTGACCCTGCTGTGGCGTTTGAAGCCATTAGTAGTATGCACTGCTCGTGCTGCACTGTTTGCACCACATATTAGTATACGCTGATGGTGCTGCAGCGTGAAACAACATATTGGTTGGTTGGTTATTGGAGTTTTACGTCCTGGCAACATCTAAGGTCATATCAGGATGGGCGCAACGTATTAGTATTGTAGTGGTCTGCACTGACCTCTAAGGCAAGTAACCACATAGACAGGTAGGCGTGGGGAGTGTGTTGATATCAGGGAGCCTAGGTGGTGTAATGGTTAGCACACTGGCCCGGAATGCAAAGAGATGTGGGTTCGAGTCCCACTCTAGGTGCAATATTTCCCATTTTCATCACCCCCACGACACTGGTTGCCGTGATCAGGATCCTGTACAAGCTTTGCGCTGTATGGTTGTTGAACCTACCCTGTGTATGTATGTGTTTGTGCATTGCCTGTATGTATGTAATTGTAAGCATTACAAGACTTACAATTCCAGGGGGACGAGTGTAGTGGTCTGCACTGACCTCTAAGGCAAGTAACCACATAGACAGGTAGGCGTGGGGAGTGTGTTGATATCAGGGAGCCTAGGTGGTGTAATGGTTAGCACACTGGCCCGGAATGCAAAGAGATGTGGGTTCGAGTCCCACTCTAGGTGCAATATTTCCCATTTTCATCACCCCCACGACAGTATACACTTATAGGTACAGGAAAAATCCTGGAAATCCGCGAAATCGCGGAGCTTTCATCCTTGCATATATACCCATACATATCCATACATATCCATATATACCTAGATATATCCATCAATCAATCAATAGTTCCATCCTCTAGTCGAGGGTTGGATGCAATGGTTCTCCACTTGTCCCGATGTTGTGCTGTTCTGATAGACTGTGAATAATTCAAGCCTGTCCACTGTGAAATATTTGTAAACCATGATGTATATATATCCATATATACCCATATATACCCATATATCTCCATACATATCCATATGTATATTTTCTTCATAGTTTGGTTGTGTTTTTTCCAGAGTCCCCCCCCCCCACACCCCCACAAAAAAAAAAACTAAATAAAAGGGCCTGGTGTGCGTACCCCCATGTTGGTGTGAGAGGCCTATCTGCCAGGGGCTGGTCCCGCCACCACCATGCTCTGCCCATCTGCAGGTGGCAGATCAGCTTACCTAGCACTGCCTGATAACAATTCAGCCATCATCTCAAAGTGTGGGCGGCGCCCTAGCAACGGCCAAGGCCATATCAGGATGCCCTGGTATCAACTTGCACTCGGGGTTGGTTTAATAGTAATACTCATAATAGTAGGCAGGGGCGTAGCTACAACTTTAACGACGTGTGCTCCTAATTTCGGCAGGGGGCTTAGGGGGCCGCTTAAGCTTAAGGTGGTGGATTTTACACATTTTAGACTTGAGTTTTCGACACTGCGAACTACTACATGCCCCCCCTCTCTCTCTCTCTCTCTCTCTCTCTCTCTTTTTATTATTTTTCTTTGATTTTTTTTGTTTTTGACAAAACGATGTGGACGTTTTGGCGTACGTGCGTACGCCTAGCTACGCACCTGGTAGGCCTACTTGCCCCATTGGGAGACCACGCCCACCCAGCACCGAGACCCAATATCCGTTTTGTTTTTGTTTGTTGTTGTTTTACGTCCTAGCAACATCTAAGGTCATATCAGGACGGGTACCGACTTGTGACAGTGCCCACTCATGGCGACTTTATAGTGCTGTCCCACTGGGAAACCAGGCCGTCAGCACCATGACCTGGTATCCCACTCAGTCACATTATCCTGACACTGAGCAGCTGGCAATGCGAAATGTCTATCCTGGAACCTGGCTTAGCTAAAGCTAGCTAGCTAGCTGGCGTTCCAGTTGGTGAGCAATCATTAACTGGACGCAGAGTCAAGTGCAATCAGTCTGTCAGGTGACTCTCAAGCCCCGCCCCCGCCCTCTTGACCCCGCTGACCCCCGTGACCTCGCTCATTCACCCCTCAGTGACCAGGCCTGACCAGTGGTCATCAGCTCTGACCCTCCCTCCCTCCTCCCCATCCCCGCCCTCCTCCCTCTCCACCCAAACCCCCTCCTCCACGCACGCCAAGGTTGTCCACTATTTTCTGCCCACTTGACATCGCACAAAAGGTGTATAGGCGACCTAAAGGTGGGCGCCTGGTGGGAAGATGTGGGTGTGGGGTGGAGGGTGAGTGTGGGTGTGGGGTGGGGGCTGTAAGGGCATGGTACTGGTAGTGGTAGCGTTGTGTTGCGTCGTATAGTGTAGGGTAGTGGAGCATTGTGTTCTACAGTAGTTGCTGGTGTGGTGGTGTGGTGCAGTGTTGTACCTAGATAAAGGATTCACCCGGTACTCGCAGTCGCAGGACACGGGTGAACACCAACCCTATATAAAAGAGGTCGAAAAGGCAGGTTAATGAATTGAGAGCCTAATTTCACAATGTAAGAAGCAACAATTATTCTTTACATATGTCTTATTGATAGGATTGAATTGAAAAATATAAGATAATATCTAGTTTAATAAGATTTAAAAGTGAAATCGACGGCAATCTGCAACCGCTATCTTGTCTTTTTGCATTCTCTCCCATTTCACCAACTCTGTGCCTATATGGGTAGCCATTTGATACTGGAGCCACAGTTTCTACTTCATGTAGGGTGTTATGGGAGGTGGGGGCGGTAAGGGAGGTGGACGGTAAGGGATGTGGGGAGACGGTAAGGGAGGTGAAGGGGCAGTAAGGGAGGTGAAGGGGCGGTAAGGGAGGTGGGGGCGGTAAGGGAGGTGAAGGGACTCCTGAGTGCGGGACCAGACCAATCCAGTACCACAGCTGTCCAGCGTTGAAAACAAGCACCCTCACGGGAGCTTATACGTTATGGGCAAAATAAAAAACTTGTCACAAAAAAAAAAAAAAAATGTTCCATACTAAACCTATTTTCGCCCGTATTTACACTACGTTGTCCTTCACCCGTGTACTACAAGTACTGGGTGAATCTTTTATCTATGTTGTACCTAGATAAAAGATTCACCCCAAACGTCCAGTACAGGGGTGAAAGACAAGCCTATATAAAAAGCTGGCAAAGAATTTCGACATGGCGGGGGAAATGAACTGAGTTGATACATTCTTAATTTAAGAAGCACCATATATTCTTTATGTACGTCTTCATATTTACCCGCTACTTTTGAGTTGGAAGATATAATAAAACATACACTTTAATGCAATTTAAAAATGAAATGGACAGCGTTGTATCACCACCATCTTATCGTTTTGCATTCTCTCTCAATTCACCAACTCTGTGCCGGTATAAGTAGCCATTTGATTCTGGAACCAGGGGTTCCACTTTCGGTTCTATACTAAAGCAGTTTTTGCCAGTATTTAGACTATGTTGCCGTTCACCCCTGTACTGGAAGTATGGGTGAATCTTTTATCCATGCTGTACCTGGTGTTTACTAGTTGGTTGCATCTATGGGTGCCGGCTTGTGACAGAGCACACTCATGGTGACTTTTGTTAATAGTGCTGCCCCACTGGGAGACCAGACCGCCAGCACCATGACCTGATAATGATATCCCACTCAGTCTCAATATCCTGACACTGAGCCAACCAGTGCTTGCCATATGCTATTACATGTTAATAGGATAGGGCAAGTAGTGTGTAGTGTGGTGTTATGATCACGATGTAGTTAAGTAGCAGTATCACGTGGTGTGGTATCTAAATGTAATATACTATACTGCTGGCCGAATGACTTCAGCATCCACCGCCCTTTTGGTAGATCGTGGGATTCGAACCATAGTCGAGTCAAACCAATGGCGTAACAATTGGTGGCGGTGGTGGTGGGGCAGGGGTGACTGGTACTAATGGTGATGAGGGTAGTTTTCAAGTCCTGTGGTAGTGTAGTGGTGATGCAGTCATTGACGAATACAGGCGCTGCATTGTTGTAGATTGAATAGAATATCGGTACTGGGCGGGGTGGTGCTTATTGGTACAGTAGTGAGCCAGCGGGAGGTGGGCGAGGGCAGTAGGAGAAGTGAGGTGGGTGTTATGGGAGGTGGGGGCGGTAAGGGAGGTGGACGGTAAGGGAGGTGGGGAGACGGTAAGGGAGGTGAAGGGGCAGTAAGGGAGGTGAAGGGGCGGTAAGGGAGGTGGGTGCGGGAGGCGGGCGGTGGATGGGGGCAGTAAGAGAGGTGGGGTGGGTGTTACGGGAGGTGGGGGCGGTAAGGGAGGTGAAGGGGCGGTAAGGGAGGTGAAGGGGTGGTAAGGGATGTGGTGGGGCGATAAGGGAGGTGGTGGGGCGATGAGGGAGGTGAAGGGGCGGTAAGGGAGGTGGGGTGGTGGATGGGTCAGTAAGAGAGGTGGGGTGGGTGTTTACGGAGGTGGGGGCGGTAAGGGAGGTGGGCAGTGATGGAGGTGAAGGGGCGGTAAGGGAGGTGGTGGGCGGTAATGGAGGCGGGGGACAGTAAGGCAGGTGGGGCGGTAAGGGAGGTGGGGGGCGGTAATGGAGGTGAAGGGGCGGTAATGGAGGTGAAGGGGCGGTAATGGAGGTGAAGGGGCGGTAATGGAGGTGAAGGGGCGGTAATGGAGGTGAAGGGGCGGTAGGGGAGGTGGTGGGGTGGTAAGGGAGGCGGGGGACGGTAAGGCAGGTGGGGCGGTAAGGGAGGTGGGGAGTGGGGGGGGGGGGAGGCAGGTAGGTGTTATGGGAGGTGGCTGTGGTTGCGAGCATCGGGACAAGACAAGGTGGTTAATGCAGACTGGCGGATTGCTGACGCCTGCCTGGAGGCGGGCCATACAGGCATCAGCTACAGGCGTCAGTTACAGTCACCACAGCTTTGCACCTCCACCACAACACACGCCCTCACCGACCCCGCCCCGCCCCGCCCGGCGGCACCAACACCCCGATGCCCGAGCAACCTTTACAACCTCTCACCCGTCACCATACGGTCCCCACTCGCCGCCTCACACGGCACCAGGACACCCACCGCCCGGCAAACACCTCGGCTAGCCCCGGTGCCGGCACATTGTGTTATCCCCCCTGGGGTTAACAGCTAGCTCCCAGCCACCCCACCGCCCACCCCGGGGGGAGGGTGTTTAGACCCAGGGGTGAGCAGGTGGTGGTTGGTCAGGGCGAGTGGTCAGTAAGTCAGCAGTCAGTCAGTAAGCCATCACCAATAAGCACGACAGTTCTACCTTAGAATTTAGAAGTAGCACTAAATAAAACACTAACATTTTCGTCAAAGTATATATATTTATTTCATATATAAATATATATATATACTCATGTATATAATATATGTACATACTATATTTATATATATACACATATAATTATAACACATATGCATGATATATAGGTCAGTAAACAATGCCTGGTTACGGTGGGAATTGTCAGTGAAGGCGCAACAAGCATATCGTTTATATGTATAAACGTATATACATATGCTATATCTGTATATATATATATATATATATATATATATACTTTGATGAAATTGTTCGATTTCCTTAAAGTTGCATGCATAGTCCGATGGTTTTGAGTTTCTGACATTTTCTGGGATAAATATATTAGGGTGATCATTATACTTTAATTTTAAGTAACGTTTAGTTTAAATGGCAAACTTTTGAGAAAGTTGAAGTGTAAGCATGAAACATTAATGTTGGCAAGCAGGCCAAAACTCTGACACCATAGGCTTCTACAGTAAGAAGTTCTATTAAATTGACCCGATCTTTGCTTCTATGTAGCGACAAATTTTAATAAATACACCATTATCTAAGTTAGATATGTAGAATCAAATCTAGATAACTCTCTTGGTTTTGAAAATTTGATGTTTTCATCGGACTATGCAGCTTTAATAGTACCTTAATGAGGATATGCATAGATTACACCTGATTGCCCTGCATACGGTCCAATATACTGGAAGTACCTCTATACGACACTTCTGCCACTTCTGGATGGGACCAGTTGGGTGGGGAGTGTCATGTTTACAACTTAGATTCGCGAGAATAGTCGGCGATGTATTCAATGGGAAACTATTCCATGAACGCCACCTCGCCACAAGCGGTGGAGGACGGGGGGGGGGGGGGGGGGGGGGGGGGGGGGGGGGGGCGGGGCGGCGGTCTGAGGTGTTTGGACGGGGTGTGGGGGCAGGTGGACCGGTAGGGTGTAGACCAAAGACACTCCTAGCACACACACACAAAACTCCCCTCCATTCCCTCCCTCCATCACCAACACCAGCAATCACAGCAGGTGCGGAAAGTGCAATATACTTTCTAATGCCTGGTGCACACCTCCCGTGTGGCCGTTTCGCGCATAAAACTGGGTTTTAGTCATTAGGTGTGCGACCCCCGCGCACACTAGACGCATGCGATTCGCGTATAAAACTCAGTTTTAGGGCTTAAAACTCGAGTCGCAAGCGATTCGAAAAATGAATGGGGCCGTTCGAGAAACGCTAGATGTGAGCGGGCAGTCGCGTCTTATACGGTATATGTGTGCTAGCCGGCGACCGGTCGTGTCTGGGTTTTAGCGATAAGCGAATCAGAGGGGCGGAAAAGGGTCATGTGACTTTGTCCGTACACAAAGGAAAAAAATGGCGGACTGGATGAACGAGGCCGAGAGTTGTATGGTCGAAATGTGGAGAGATCGCCCGTGTCTTTTCGACGTGTGTAGTCCCGAGTACACGGGTCGTGATGAGTCGCGTCGGCCAGTCAGTTTTAGTGCGCGAATCGTATACGGTATGTGTGTACCTGGCATTACATGTCGACTTTGGACCGGGCGCGGTCGCCGAATCGGTAGAGCGCTGGCCTCATGTGTGGGAGATCGGGCGCTCGGTTCCTGGTCCTGGAGTCAAACCAATGACTTATGTTATCAAATGTATACTTGTCGCTTCCTAGTCTGGCATTCAGCATTAATAGGAGAGGGCAAGGACTGGTTTGCGTAGTGTCAGGATAATGTGATTGAGTGGGATAGCGGGTGATGGTGCCAGCGGACTGGTTTCCCAGTGTGGCAGCACTATTAGGTCATCACCATCAGTTTGCACTGTCACAAGTTGGTATCCATCCTGATATGTTGCCAGGACGCACAACTCCAACAACCAACGATCCATCGACTGGTGCACTCTTTGTGCATTTATTGCTGCATGGCAGGAATAGCTTATCTAGCATATCAGATGCTATCTTGTCATTCTCATCATTTACAAAACAATGTCGGTGGCCACACCATCCTAGTCGTGTTACGAGTTAGTCATAGTGGTATATATATATATAATCCGTACATACATACACACAGTAAAACCTCTCTAAATTGACCCACCTTGGGACCGACTTTAAGTGGTCCATTTGTGGAGGTGATCGGTTTAAGGAGTAACAATATGGTTACAATGGTATTGTTGGGACCCAAATAAAGCGATAGGTATATGGGAGTGGTCGATCTGTGAAGGTGTTCGGTTAGAGAGGTTTTAACTACCTCCAGAGATCGTCGATATAGTAAAACCTCCCTAACCGACCACCTCCACAGATTGACCACTCTCCTATACCGATCACTTTATTTGGATCCCCAAAAATACCATTATAACCATATTCTAATTCCATAAACCGACCACTTCCCTAAATGGACCACTTAAAGTCGGTCCCAAGGTCGGTCGACTTAGAGAGGGTTTACTGTATATTATATATAATACAAGGTTTGAGGTTTTTGTTAGTGCAAATTTAGTAAACCAGGCAAGTAATAATGCATATGATCTTGCACTCATATCAAGGTATGACCATTTCTCCACAGATATGGTTCAGTAAAATTTTGATTAAGATACATAATTCCCAATAAAATGAACATATATTATCTGTTTATAAATATCATTGTTGCCTGGAGTAAAAATTTAACAAATTTAAAACAGATCCGACGCATTATTAGTATTATTATTATCATTATTATTATGTTTCAATTAATGTATTACTAACAACACCCAACCTGATTACTCTGGCCTAGAATAAATGAAGAAACTGTAATACTAATAACAGAGGTACTTACGAATTTACCAGCGATTTATCGTCACTGTTTATGTACTCATGTAATGTAGCCAGATGTTTATTGCTTATTGCTCATTGCATGTGGCTCGGGACTTATGTGTGTTATAAATGTGAGCTATAGGCATATATGTGTGTTATATATCTGTATATGCATGCTATAGATGTGTAAACGTATATATGTGTGATATATATGTGTGATATATATGTGTTATATATGTTCCATATATATATATATATGGAACATATAACACACACATATATATATATATGCTTTAATTGTCGTATATGCGAGATATATTTACTAAGTATGTTTTATATATTATATATATATATATATATATATAGCTCACGCATAGCAGGACTGACATGATAGATAAAAGATGGCCCTATACTGATATATTTCCAGAAAACCTAAAGCCAGTGTTCTATAAATAGAAACCCACCCCACTAAGTGCTGGTGTACAGTTCTTCACGACTGGGCGGGTATATTACTACACAGGTCCCCAGGGCCGGGATGTGTGTTTGCTTGTTTGTTGTTGTTTTACGTCCTAGCAATATCTAAGGTCATATCAGGACGGGCCAGGGCCGGGATGAGGTGGACTGTCAGTACGACACGCCCTGCCTCCGGAGGGTGTGCCTCCTGTCGCCGGGCATGCTTTGTGCTGGCCACCCGAGACTTGGCATCGCTTCTGTTCCATTGGCCTACCTACTGACTACTGCGCCAACTCGTCCACACACACACACACACTTAGTCCCCCCCCCCCCCCCCCCCCCCGGCGTTGTAGGATCCGAGCCGTGTGGAGGCCTGATCAATATGATCTATATGGAACTGTCTGAGATACGGGGGGGGAGGGTGCCATCACACATAGACACACACACAAATTGCGTGTGTGTGGGGGGGGGGGGGGAGGGGGGTCTACCTCATTATTAGTAATACTACAAATAGTACCATCAGCATAAGGAATGGGGAATTTAGAGACAATGTATGTTATATAATATATAGGAACGTAGGGACCATGAAGGTTATACTAGAATTTAGGAACAATGGATGTTATAATGGGTATTTAGGGACCACGAATGTTATACTGGAATTTAGGGACCATTGATGTATTCTCTGGGATTTAGGGGTCATGAATATTACACTGGAATATAGGAACAGTGTGTGTTATACTTATAGTGATATTTAGGGACCATGAATGTATACTCAAAGACCCTATAATACTAAGACGGCTCACTCCCTATCTCTCGCATGGTAATGTAAATTTTGCAGTGCCACCTTGTGGTGGGTTTGATCAGCCTGGCTGCTGGTTGGTGTTTCACATGTAAACACATACAATTATATTATACACGAAATAGGTAAGTATGAACACACATCAATATGAAATTGCTATGAACAAATACACATCATCATCAGCATCATCATCGCCATTATCACACATCTTTCACATTCATATCCACATTTATACATATAATATAGCACCTGTTTAACCAAGAGAACAGCCAGCGTACCAAGTGGTGGGTTTGATCATTTTGATTACACAGTACAGGCTGAGTGAGCCATCTTAGTATTATAGGGTCTTTGGTATACTGTACACCCACATAACGAATTATAAAAGAACCCACACATTAACATGAAACACGCTACTCCAAGCTGAGCTACGCCCATTCCACCCCCCCCCCCCCCACACCTCCCCATGCACCTACCACCGTGTATCGGCCAGATAACATAGCTCTAGGACTAGGAGGCCCGTGGACTTGAAGTTGAACATGTAGACCCCGCCCCCAGAATACTACCACGCGCAGCCTTCACTGCTCGAGCTCAGGGCAATTTGCCTAGACGTGAGGCGCAGTGCCAGTCTGCATGTGGACTAGTTTGATTTATTCACACACACACACACGCACATACTCACACGCACATACTCACACTCACACACACACACCACATGAAGCCGATTTGAACAATCCATAAATATATATAAACGATTGTGCCCGGAGAGTGTTCTGTAAATGTGCATGGAGAGTTCAGTTTAGGCACGCGCCCATATCTGAGGTGTTCCTGCATTGCCAAAATAGGCAATATATATTAATTGATTGATTAGCTGAATAATTGAATGGGTGAGTTTTGGTCATATCAAGACGGTTGCCAATTTGTGACAGTTTCACATCCCTGGTGGTTTTTAAATCTGTTGCTGTATTGGGAAACCATTATTTGATATGCTCACTCAGTCACATTATCCAGATACTGCGCCAAGCAATGCAGTGTTCAAACCTAGTCGGACTGTTCGCCAGTATCCACTCCCCGAGTCGTTGGGCTTTGAGTAGGGCCAGGTGGAATCGAACCCATGACCTGTGTGTGGCTCGAGAAGTGCACGCTCCGAACAAAATGTGTTAGTATATTTGTTGATTAAAGTTGCATAGTCCGATGGTTTTGAAGTTCTGCCATTTTTCTGAGATAAATATATTTAATTGGTTGTTATAACGTACCTTACTTTACTTTGAAGTAACTTTCATTTTGAATGGCTAACTTTTGAAATATTTGAAATGCAAACATCCTAAATTGACTTTCGCAAGCATGCTAAAACTCTCGCCATAGACTTATGCAGTAAGAGGTTTGGTTAAATTGACTCAGTATGACTTTCTATGTGGCAACAAATATTTAAGAAGTGCACCAATATCTAAGTAATACCCCTGTCACACTACGACGTAATGAGCCAATGTGAGCCTAACGTGGTGATATTTCGTCATTACGTTGATGTACATTGGATTACATTATGATGACGTCATAATGACGTTAGAGTGACGTCGAGCTATGTCATATTACGTCGTGTTATGTCAAGTTACGTCGAGGTTTTGGACATGTTCAAAAGTTTCGACGTAGGTCGAACGTAAGGGTTTACGTTCGCCGTACGTTCTGTTCACGTTCAGCGAACGTCAATGACATTAAACGGACGTTATTCCAACGCTCCTCACTACGTTCAACTACGTTCCACTACGTTGACCCCCATTAAACCAAGTGCAAATGCCCACGGGGCGTAATGGGAACGTCAGGACAACGTCAGGAGAACGTGCATTCAACGTACGTTCAACGTCTCATGACTTAGGTAACGTCACGTAACGTTCTTCTGACGATGGAATAACGTTCATAACGTTCCGTCAGCGTCATTACGTTGACCTCTCTCGTCGAACGACGGTATCACTATGCTTTACTGACGTTACTCTCTCGTCCACTACGTTGCATCCACGTTCAACTTGTGCCCAAATTTGCATACTACGCCGAGAAGTTCAACGTTCTTCACGTTCTCCCTACGTTGACGTCGTTACGTCGTAGTGTGACAGCCCCATTAGATATGTAGAATAACATCTAGGTGAATGTTTTTGTTTTGAAAATGTGATGCTTCATTGGACTATGCAGCTTTAAGTAACAGCCATTTCAATCCCTGACAATTGCTCGTCCTCAATCCACTGCTCCTTGTATGGTGTTCTCTGTGGCGGAGTGGTTAGAGTGTCTCACTTTTTTTCTAGGCCAGACTCCTAATCTGAAGGTTGGTGGTTCGATTCCCTGTGTGCCCCACCTCTTCCAATTAGGATTTCCACTGCTGTGTATAACTTACAGCGTCATCAAAGGCCAGTTGCTCTCATACCATGTCTATGTGGTGTGGGAGGTTAAAAATCCCTTGGGTCGGTAAAAGTGTAGGTTCAGGCTTTCTATCGACAAACTGTCTAATGGTGAAAACAAGTCTATTCAGACTTATCCATGATAGGCAGTATAAATCTTCTAGAATTTTTTTTTTTAAATCCTAGCAATGCCGAACGCCATGTTATCGTTAGGTAGCGAGAAGTATCAATTTTTAAATCATTGGTTTGACTAGTTGATATTTATTAACTTTAATAGTCTAATAAATCTACCCAGAATCGTTAACGCAACAATATCACGCCAAAACGTGTAGCACTAGCAGTGCGTTGGGATTTAGAGATCAACGATCTGCGAATGGCAGACAACATGCCATGGAACAACCTGCCAGTATTTCGTCTGGGCCGACTACTTTTGGGGGTTTCCCTATAAATTAGACGGGCTGTCCAATTTACTACACCGGATACGGAGGCCGAATCGGTAGAGCGCATGCATCCCATGCGGGAGATCAGGAGTTTGATTCCCGGTCGATTCAAACCAAGGACTTACGAAATTTATACTTGTTGCTTCCTAGCCAGGTAATCGGCATTAATAGGATAGGGCAAGGACAAGTGAGCTCAGTGTCAGGATAATGTGACTGATTGAGATGTCACAGCATGGTGCTGGCAGCTGATTTCCCAGTGGGGCAGCACTATAAAGTTGCCATTCATGAGTGTGCACTGTCACAAGTCGGTACTCATCCTGATTTGACCTTAGATGTTGCCAGGATGTAAACCTCCAACAACCAACCAATTTACTACATTGTAGCTCGAGCATGCTGGCAGCCATTTCTTGCAGCCGAATGCCCTAGATCACGATCTCCCATGCGTGTACGGGGGAAGGGTGCTACATGCGCATGCGCATGCGCATGCGCATGAGGTTGTAGAGCACTGGAGCACACATGCGTGTTGTTGTCTGGGGCAGGGTGCGTTAGTAGTAGTAGTAGTACTAGTAGTAGTAGTGGTCCAGTGACACTCTAGGATATATGTTATACGCTGGTGTAGTAGTACCTACTAGTAATGGAATGGGTATACGATGTAGGGTTACATTCTCAATCAGGTCAACCAAGCGGAAACTCAGCCTTCAAATTATACAGGTTGGGAGGAAGAGGGGGAGGAGGTGAGGAAGAGGAAGGGTCACTAGGAGCCTCTTCCTCCTCCTCTCTTCTACACCCCCCCCCCCACACACACACATCCACCCCCCCCCCCTCACCCCCACCCACCCGCGTGTTGCTAGTGTTGTGTTCCGAGGGCTAGCAATATCAGGTCTGCGCTGGTTCCCGTTGACGCTGACGTGGCCTGCGGTGGCGGTGACGGTTTGAGCTTTGTTTTACCGGCAGTGACGGCCGGGCGGGGCGGCGGCCGAACGACGGGGTTGCGGGCGGGGTGTCGGCGGGCGGGCGGCGGCGACGCCCCGAGCCGGTGCCACTTTGATCAGATGGCGGCCTGGCCGCCTCTTTGTGCCGACGGATCGGGTGAATAGCCCGCCGCCACCGCCGCCGCCCGGGCCCCTTATCGCGGCCGCCCAGCGCGCGTCCCGGGAGTCCCCCCCCCCCCCAATCCTCCGCCCTCCCCACCCCGGGCGCGCCGCCCTACTCCCTCCCCGGCCCCAGCGCCACTCACTCCCGGGCACTCACCATCCAGGGGGCCCTTTGTCATGGATACATGGGCCGGCCGCTGCGGCTCTGCGCTGGATGAGTCTGGAGAGCAGGGAGAAGATGCATCCCGGCACTACTCCCCCCACCCCCGCCCCCCCCCCCCCACACACACCCCGCCCCAACACACACCCGGGCTTCCTCTACACCACCACCGCACCTCAATTCTCCCCCATCCCATCTCATTCCATCCCCAGTCAACCTGTACACTGTAGACTAAAGTACAATAACAACCAGGTCAACATTGCCATGGACTGCCTGTATGGTGAAATTAGCAGCACACAAACAACACAATATGCTCACAGTCACACACAGAATGAAAGATAATAATGATAATCATAATAGGAACAATAATAATAACAGCAGCAGCAATAACAACAATATATTTATAGCTAACCTAGCTACAGCCCCAGAACCCCCCCCCCCCCGGTTCCTCTTCTCACCCTCCCTGACTACTAGTACTATGCATGGACCTCTCCATCTCTCCACACAAACACACAATGACAGAAATTAACGCAAATAATAATAACAACAATTATAATACCAACAGCAGCAATAACAACAATATGGTTATAGCTACCAACCTAACTACAGCCCCACCCCACCACCACCACTATCAGTATCACCGCTCACCCTCCCCTGACTACTATGCATGCCCCCCCCCCCCCCCTCCCTCTCTCCACACCCACTGATTTGCTGTGATAAGTATCAGGCGCGCTGTTATTTTTATCGCCATGATGCGGGTCGGAACGGCGCATGCGTGGTTGCGTGGGTGGCGACAATATTATAGCGATACACTCCACACCTCGATTGACACCTTGCCTCCACGCCCTACCCACCCACAAATACAGCCACACACACACCGACAACATACACGTTATAGGCTACGCCCGCCAATATCGCTGCTGACACCGGCCCGATCGGACGCACCGAGCTGCGGTCACGTGACCTGGCTCGAGCGCACTCGGGTGTTCCCTGTGGCACTCGGAGTGACAAAGGCACTTAGTGACATTTGACATTTCAAGTACAACTTCCCGACCATCCCAACCCTACCACACACACACACACACACGCCACGCGCGCCGACGACAACACAGCCAAATATTGTCGTCTGCTCTGCGCCACATTGAAGCACTCTGACAGTCGATACTCTCCCCCCAGCCCCACCCCACCGCTAAAAGAAGAAGAATACAAAATTCAAGTCGTCTGCGACTGCGGAATTTGAATCCATGACTCCCACCCTGCGCCCTTAGATACACAAATAAATGAACGCAGATGTAGTAGGGATATACTTACTATATATATATATATATATATATCTTACTATATATATATATAAATATATAGACATGTATGCCCCTCAGCAATATATATATATATATATCTATTATATATATATATATATATATATATATATATAATGAGGGAGAGGGGCGCGGAATGGGGGGGGGTCTATTTAAAAACACTTCAGTCTTCTTGAAAAAGAAATCCCCCCCCAACAATCGCTATATAAACGGAGAGGAGGCCTATGCATGTTCATTGTTGAGGTTTTATTTATTTTAAAACTTATTTCAGCCCCTTCAACCCATATATATGTACTTGTAGTGATGTTGGTAGCTGATTTGTGGCGCCACCAGCAGCGTAAGATATAAGTAATATTGTTGATAGCTTACCGATATTTATATTGGCATAACGCTCTGTGTATATATATTTACATATCATATATATACATATATATACATATATATATATGTTGTGTGTGCGTGTTTATACATGTACATTGTTGACTGTTTGTTTATTTTGATAGTTACTTCAATTTGTTTTTAATGTTAAAGAAGAAAGAAACAAATCCCACATTAAATCCCATTCTCGGCTCTCATCTCAATGCGGGAATCATCGGCCTGTCGTTCGATCGTTCGCCCGTCGGCTGCCGACTTCATTGCTGAGTCCGCCCCGTCTCAATGAATTGGCGATTGAATTAAAACAAGTGTCGTCTGATGGGGGATGTCATTGATTCGAGTGGACGTGTGCACGGCCCGATGATTGGCGGGTATTAATTGGTAATGCACTCACGGGGTGATATAACTGGTACCCGGCAACAATGGGCCGAGACCCCGGGAAGCAGACGACAATCGACGCCGAATTAAAACCGAATCAGCTCCAGGCAAAATAATGTTAATGTAATAATTAGCCCCAGGAGTAGATTCTGCTCGACAAACAGCAGTAGCTTTTAGAGGGTGGGGGGTGGGGGTGGGGGTGGAAACTGAGCTGCAGTAGCAGAGGATATGATTCTAAGTTGAATTAGTTTATTTTCTTAACATGTATGCACATATTACATAAGTATGGATAAAGGATATCCAAATGTGTATATTTGTATATTATGTACATGCATATATAAAAATATGCATATATCGTGATATATATATGGTGGTGGTAATATGGGGCTGTGTATGGAGGGGGGGGGGTGAGGACTGCAGTATGGATCGCCAGGGTATCGTGCAGTAAAATCTACGCGAGGGAGAGACGAGACCGAGGTGATGGCGTCATGCGATCCTCGGGCCCGGCCCGGCAATCAAGTGCGCGCCGATTGCGGCGTGTTATCCCGTACAGGGCCGCCGCAAATTCCTCGGCACCGGGCCGGGGCGCGTCGGTCACGGGACCGGGGCGGGATACGTCCGTCAAAGGGACGGGGTTCTTCGGTCTACGAGACGGGGTGCGTCGTCAACGGGGCGGGAGGGGTGGGGTGGGGCGGGACGGGGCAGGGCCCGGCGCGTCGGTCTCCTGGGCGCCGGGGGGCCGCGAAGGGCTAGTTGTTGGCAGCGTTGTTGTCGCTGTTAATATTGTTGTTGGGTGTGCGTGTGGCCAGATACTACCGGGGTGAAGTAGCAGAGGGGTGGTGCTCATCAAGTAGGGGGGCGGGCCGGGTGACAATGGGACAGGCGCCTGCGGCGAAAGCGGCCGGCGCCGGCCGGGACTGCGGCCCGAGATGTCCCGGGGAGGTTGCTTTCTGTTTCACCCCGCCTACCGCCGTCCATACTCCGGCCAGTACCCCCCCCCCCCCACCACACACACACCCTCCCAGTTACCTGAAATTGGGGGTGGTTGGGGATGGTAGTTGTGGTGTGTGTGATGGGGAGGAGGCAATGGGGAGGGGGGGGGGGGGGGGGGGCTCTCCGGGGTAATCGGAGCCAAGCCAACATGACCAAAGCAGCAATTCACATCCTGCAAACCCCATTAACCGCAAACTCTCTTTATTTTGATTGGCCCGCCAACCCAACTAAAACAAACCTTTACGTTAGTAGATATATTGCGTTAGTAGATATATTGTGTGTCAGGTGCATCTCCTAAGTCAACACCTACCTCCTGTGGAGCTTAGCCTAGCCTAGCCTAGCCTAGCCTAGCCTAGCCTAGCCTAGCCTAGCCTAGCCTAGCCTAGCCTAGCCATGCCATGCCATGCCATGCCATGCCTAGCCATGCCTAGCCATGCCATACCTAGCCATGCCTAGCCATGCCATACCATGCCATTTCTCTTCCCACCTATTCAAACAAACACAGATTATTGTCATTATAAATATCTGGAAGCAACCCTCGTGCACATTACGACCCCCCCCCCCCGCCATACACACACATGCACAGCCTACACACACACACACACACCTCACCACCAACAGCCCGGCATGACGAGTACAGGCATTATCACATCATACACCATGCACATACAATCAGCGCAGAAACAATACACCTTCCGGGTAGTAATGGGCCGGCCATAATTGCACACCCCTTCGTGCTGTACTTTATCACCCATCTAAGTCATCCCCATAACCTCGTGTCAGGAGTACCCACCTGAATAATAGCGACAGGCGGGCGGTGGCCGGGACGGGGGCCGGGCGGGGACAGGCGGGCCCCGCCCCGACCCCGGTCCCCCCAGCCCCGGCACCGGCACCGGCACCGGCTCAGCCCGGTAACCCCCCCCCCCCCCCGCCCCGGCTCGGCCCGGCCCCCCGGCTCCCGGCTCCCGAGCACTGGGGGCCCGGCGGCGTTGACGGGCGGCGGGAGGGGTGAAGCAGGCCGGACTCGGAGTCCTGCTTACCCGGCCAACTTGCATGTTTCGCCGTAATTACCAGGCCCGACTCCAGCAGCCGCTACGTGCGTGTATGTGTGTATGTGCGTGTATGTATGTACATCTGTGCATGTGCATGAATCTGTGCGTGTGTGCCTATATATATATACACAGCAGAATCACGACCACAGTTGGCCACAAATCTCAGTCAGCCCCACACCCTCCTAATCCTACACATGCACCCAGTCATCCACCCATCGTCTACAATTACTACAAACGCCACGTACAAAGTGATCCCTGCACATCTGATACCACCAGATTCGGAGGTATGACAACAAACACATGAACACCTGAATTAGCCTACCAGAGTACCGACCTATGTACTTCAAGCATCCACTCTTGTCGCCAATAGTCGACTGTCCAGAGCGGATTTCTTTTAATTAAAGAGACAATAACTGTGCGAGATGCTTAAGTTGAAGTCTGCCAGAAATTCCGTTAAAATACAGCGTGTTCTGGCAGTGTATGCGGGTAGGAGTGTAGTTACAGCGTATTGGCGCCGACAGACTATCGTGAATTTGGACTAGTAATGCTTAATATCACGAATATAGACTATCCATGTTTAAATCTAATATCATGAATATGGAGTATCCATGTTTGATATCACGAAAATTGATTATCCATGTTTGATATCAGGAATATAGACTATCCATGTTTAAATCTGATATCGTGAATATGGAGTATCCATGTTTGAGATCATGAATATGGACTCTCCATGCTCGCTTTCATGAATATTGACTATCCATGTTTGACATCATGAATATGGACTCTCCATGCTTGATATCATGAATATGGATGTTCCATGCTTGATATTATGAATATGGATTCTCCATGCTCCCTGTCATCAATATGGACTCTCCATGCTCGCTGACATGAATGTGGACTATCCATCTTTGATATCATGAATATTGACTCTCCATGCTTGATATCATGACTGCGGACTATCCATGTATGCCCCCCCCCCCCAACCCCACCAGTATTTCTCCATCCCCATGTCTCTAAATATGACGAGTTATCCTATGTGCATTTCTCATACTGTCATAGCCTACCAAAATAACATCAGGCGTCGAGTGCGGCACCCTGATGGTTAATGCTGATATGCCAGTCAGTCTCCATATTATCACCACATCGCCCAAGTCACTAACAATACACAACCCACAAGCGCTATTGACGATCATATTACTTAATTGTATTGGCAGCTACAATTCACTGTACTGACCCCCTCATCAACCCCCCCCCCTCCCCCGGCGACCCCTCCCCCTCCCCCGGCGACCCCTCCCCCCTCCCCCGGCGACCCCTCCCAACTCCCCGCCCCCCGGCGGGTAGTCTAAGGCTGCCGTGTGTGTAGGACCCACCTCGTCCGTCCGACGGCCCGTAGTGGTAGTGTTCCGGGGACGGCCCTACCGTCCACATCGCGGTCGGTGCGGCCGGCATGTTGCTCCCGAACATGGCCTAGTGTCTTCCGGGGCGGTGTCCTCCCGGTGTCCCCTGGCGGTGTCCTCCCCGGTTAATCCGCGATCGGCGACCGGCTGACGGGCGGTCGGGGCCGGGTGAGAGCGGGCGGGCGGCGGGCCGGGTAAGGCCGGGCCTTCGGGCGCCTCCTGTGCCCTGTCCTTGTAGGAAACCTCGACTGTCTCTCTCTCTCTCTCTCTTGACTTGCCCGAATTCACATCTACATTAAAGCTGAACCATCCAAACAAATTCGGCCGGTACTCCAATGGCACATCAAAAGGACGTTGTGGGTGGCTGTTGGCTAATTATTAATTAGTATCACCACCAATCCTGATGACAACATACAAGTGCAATTGCTGAGGTTCTCTACGTACCAACTCCGAGGATAAGATGAGTACAACAAATAGCATGTGTATATACACATATACAGCTATCTGCATCCCCATAAGCAGGTGGCCAGGTACTGCAACGGTAATGATGCACTTATTATTCAGAGCCGCCCGGCTGGAGTCTTGTTGAGTCACAACGGTGGTGATACTAGTAATACTAGTAGTAGTTGTGATAGTACCAGTAGTAGCGGTAGTAGTAGCGGTAATAATAGTAGTAGTAGTAGTAGTAGTAGTACTCCGATACGCCGCTAGCCGGCGGTGCTATCGCGACAGGTGGCGAGCGGCAGGCAGTAGTAGGTAGTAGGTTGACTTGACTCCCTCCCCTCGGGCTCCCTGCCCTAACACACCGCGCCGGCAGATATAGGTAGGCAAGGCCGGTAAGGCAGGTAGGTACCTCAGGTATACAACAGCCAGGTGACTCCCCGTCGACACAAGGCCGCTGTGTGACTGACGCCTCGCCCGGTGTGTCGGCGCCCCGCACCCCGTCACGCTCCGCCGAACCCGGACGCGCTGTGCACCAATTAACCGCCAACATACACCGCACACACACACACCGCACGCACACACACACACACACACACACACTGCAAAGCCTACTATACTCGCCCGGCGCGCAGGCGCATAAATCATGCATTGGGCTTTGGGTGGTGGGCGCGGTGGTCGATTTAGGTAGGTAGGTAGGTATGGAGGAACGAAGGTAGGCCGAGAGGACATGGAGGTGGTGGGGTGGAGGTGGGGGTGGGTGAGAAGGGGAGGCCTATAGTGTACTCCGGGTCCCGCTGGCTCTGGCTCTGGCTCCAGGAGCAAGCACCAGGAGGGGTGCATGTCTGCTAGAGGGGGTTGAGGTGGGGGTAGGGGTGGGGGGTGAACGCGGTGTGCATCAGTGGCAGTTATGTATATGTATATGTATATGTATGTGTATATGTATATGTATATGTATATGTATATGTATATGTATATGTATATGTATATGTATATGTATATGTATATGTATATGTATATGTATATGTATACCTCTCAGAAGCCAGCAATGTGAATGTGGAGAAGTACAGACGGCTACTGCATCTTATATGTACAGATTAAAGTTGCATAGTCCGATGGTTTTGAGTTTCTCTCATTTTCTGAGATAAACATATTAGGTTGATCATTATAAGCTCCCTTACTTTACTTTGAAGTAACTTTTGTTTTAATTGGCTAACTTTTGAGATATTTGAAATGCAAACGTCATTAATTAATTTTGACAAGCTAGCCAAAACTCTACCAGCATAGGCTTCTGCATAAACAGGTTCTATTAAATTGACACAGTATTCCTTTCTATGTGACGACAACTGTTTAATAACTGCACCAGTATCTAAGTTAGATAGTGAGAATCAAATCGAGATAATTGTATTGGTTTTGAGAATTTGAAGTTTCCATCGGACCATGCAGCTTTAATGGTGTTTAGTTTATTTAGACTTCGAGTAATCTTCATGATATTACTAATTAAGGCTTTAGGCTGGGGTAGCCTAATATATATGTAAAATATATATAGATATATATATGAATACATATAATCAATTATAGATCACTTGAAAGTTGAAGTTAACTACTTCAATTCCAGTATGTGATCATTAGGCGAAACTTGTTATAAATAATGTATATATCAATCAATCAATAGTTTTGTCCTCTAGTCGAGGGTTGGATGCAATGGTTCTCCACTTGCCCCGATGGTGTGCTGTTCTGATAGACTGTGCAGAATTCAAGCCTGTCCACTGTGAAATATTTGTAAACCATGATGTTCTTGGTCTCCCTCTCCCTCTGCTGCCATTCACCTTCCCTTCCAACAATGTACGGTATATTGAACTCTGACGAATGATATGGCCAAAATAAATAAGTTTCTTTGTCTGTATAGTGGCAAACAAGCATTTCTTATTTTTAATTTGTAATCTATATATACAAATAAATATATATATATATATAGATATGTATATATGCATATGTGTATATATATACAAAGGCATATATATATGAATATATATACACATGAATATATATCTAGGCATTATAATTTATATACATATATATATATTAATTTTAATATATACATGCATATGAATATATATTAATATAGCATATTAACTTGGATATATATATAATAATATGACTATATACACATGTATTAGTATGATGTATATGTACCCATATGCGTACAACAAATAGGTTCACTAACATTGTCACCATTACTCTACCAGGGGGCGCCACTGTCAGTCTCTTCTCCAGGAATCGCGACTGTTACACTCCCACCCTGCACGACAAAGCCACACAGATGCTTCTGGGGGTAAGGTGGGTGGGTGGGTGGTCTGGGGGCGGAGGGGAGGGGAGGGGGAGGGGGTTGCTCAACATTCAGCCAACCAGCGCGGCCTGTGGATCCGATAGGTGTCCCCCCCCCCAACCCCCACCGTCTCCCTCACCCAAGGGCAGGATCTTCTCCACATACGGCCGGTAGACCCCCCCCCCCCCCCCCACACTAACACTCACGCAGGTGCCAGGCAACAACAGCATTTGAATCCGGTGCAAGTGTAGGCTTAAGGGTTTGAGCCGGCGGGTGCGTGGGGGGGGGGGGAGGTGAATCTCTCAAACCCAACCCCCCAACCCCCACCCCGCCGTGCTCACCAAACTGTGACGACACCATTGACGTCACCCGCTGCGTGCGCGCTGTCTGCCCCACCTGGACGCTACCTGTGGAGGGGATCCCCGAATTGACGGCAGCTATAACAACTACCACATCAACACCACCGGTCACAGGCTCGCACACACACCCTCTCTCCCTATAAATAGTATAAATAAGATGTAGCTATCCCACTCCCTGTATTCATACTTGTGTAATGTATTATGCACCCTTTCTTCCCTACATCCCCCCCCCCCAACTCCCCCTCTTCCATTTCCCTCAAACCAAACCTTTCAAGTTTCAGCGAGTCACAATATCATCACATAATATTATACTAAACCCCCCAACAAATACTTTAACAAATTTTGTTTACCCCTCCCCCCCCCCACCTCCCTTCCCTTAAAAATAAAAGAACACCCCATCACCAACAACTAACTAAGAAGCTCTACTGAAGGGTCCCGTACAGATCGCTTACACCGAGGCGGGCCGGGCCGGGGCGGCCGGGCCGGGGCGGCCGGCTTTGAGGGTGACAGCGGCGGATCGTCGCACCGGGCGCCGTCACAGGTGATAGATTACAGCTGGTGAGGGTGTGCGGCGTGGTCGATCGGGGTGGGGAGGGGGGAGGGGAGTATACAGGTGTGCGTGTGTCTGTATGTGTGTGTGTGTGGTGGGGGGGGGGGGTTGTATCCTAGTGTCGGGGAGTCTCCCCCCCCCACCCCCCTTACACACATACATACATCGTCACCGCAGTAATCACGAACGCAGCGTGAGTCTCGGGGAAGACGTTGGGAACCACCCACGTCACCGACAGTTGCCGCCCAATACACCGCCCCGGGGGAGACCACCTCGCCGGGGTGTACAGGTGTAGGGGCGGCGAAGCGGTGGAGGCCCTCACCCCGGGTGGACTTACTTTCAGGTACCGCCCCGATTCACATTGGAGGCCATACCGGAGTAGATGTGGATGGTTGGATGGTTGGATGGTTGGATGGTTGGATTGTTGGATGGTTGGATGGTTGGATGGTTGGATGGTTGGATGGTTGGATGGTTGGATGGTTGGATGGTTGGATGGTTGTTGTGAGATTTACGTCCTAGTAACATTTAAGGTATTATCATGATGGGTACTGATTTGTGACAGTGCGCACTCATGGTGACTTTATAGTGCTGCCCCACTTGGAAATCAGGCCACCAGCAGCATGACCCGATATCCCACCCAGTCACATTATCTATCCTGACACCGAGCTAACCAGTCCTTGCCCTATCCTATTAATGCCGAGTGCATGCTTGGAAGTGACAAGTATCAATTTTGTAAGTCATTGATTGGTTTGACTCGATAGGGAATTGAACTCCCGATCTCCCACATGGGAGGCCTGCGCTCTACTGATTCGGCCACCGCGCCCGGGTATACATATACAGGTGTTGGGGTGGGGTGGGGTGGGGTGTGTGTAGGGGTGGAAGGGTGGGGGCGGGGCACATATGGACTAGATACGCTTAGATTAACACACCGTGAATGCAGTCCAAATAAGCAATCGTGATATACCTATTCATATGCACATGCAATGATCACAGAAGTGCGTGTGTAATATAATTATTGTAAATAGGTACCTCCAGATCACATCTAAGAGGCTTTGTCGAAATTATTATTTAGTTATACGAAGTCATAATTATTTATTTTTAAAACCCATTAATTTTACTAACTATTTCATAATTAATCATTATTATTGCCGTTGTCGTTGCTTTATGGATGGAACACCGGAAGTAGGGTAGGAGTAGGCGAATGTGCGCATGCGTGTGTAATTTGGAGGAGGTGGAAGGGGGTAGAAACTTCAATTCCCATGTGCACAATATAATCAGTAACTGAGCAGTCAGTCATACATTACACACATGAAACACAATCGTGCATTTTGAAGTATGATCACACAAACAAATCCCCTAGCACCATCACCACCGACATCGGACACATATATAATTATACGACCAGACAGGATGGCTGAATGAGTTGAGTGTCCGGCTCCCACTTTGGGTTTTGTTTGTATCATGTTTTACATCCTAGCAACATCTAAGGTCATATCAGGACGCACCGACTTGTGACAGTGTGCACTCATGGCAACTATATAGTGTTGTCCCACTGGGAAACCAGGCCACCAGCACGATGACCCGATATCCCACTCAGTCACATTATCCTGACACTGAGCCAACCAGTCCTTGCCCTATCCTAATAATGCCGAGCGCCAGGCTATGAAGGAACAAGTATAAATTTTTAAGTCATTGGTTTGAGTCGACCAGGGTTCTAACCCGCGACCCCGCGATATACCAGCACGGGAGACGGACGCTCTAACTCATTCGGCCATCCCGTCTGGTCCCCGCTTTGAGAGATCGGGGGATTCAAATCCATGCGTTAGAAAATAGAACGCTGGTTGAGTCAAACCAATGACATAGAAATTTATACTTGTCACTTACTACCCACGTGTTCGGCATTAGTAGAATAGGCCAAGGCCTGGGTGGCTCAGTGTCAGGATAATGTGACTGAGTGGGTGGAATATTAACTCATGGTGCTGACGGTCTTGTTTCCCAGTGGGGGAGCACTATAGAGTCACCATGAGTGTGCACTGTCACAAGTCGGTACTCATCTTAATATGACCTTAAATGTTGCCAGGATATAAATCTCTGACAACCAACCAACCAACCCACTAAAGTAAAGATGTGTGGAAGTTGAGGGAGTGGGTGGGTGGCTGGATGTGTGAGTGAGTGGGTAGGTGGCGGGATGTGTGAGTGGGTGGGTAGGTGGCTGGATGTGTGAGTGGGTGTAAATGGCCTGCGGCAGAAATTAGATTGGCGACTGGTTGCTATTCTAAGCGACTACGATGAGTAGGCCCGATATGGGAAGCCATTGTGGAAGGAAACTGGGTCAGAGTCAGTGTGTTCGCACAGCGATATGCCGACGGTGATGGGACCGGTAGGAGCGCGCCTGTGTGTGAGTCGGTGTGTGGTAGGAGGGGGCGGGGTTATCGGATCATTCCCTTCCTCGCCTCAGGGATTGCTCCACACACACTAGAACCCATGGGAGCTGCTCCCGGTGTCCCTAACCCACACAGATTCACCGAGCTGTGAGCAATTCACACACACACATACACACAATATGTATATATATATATATATATATATATATATATATATATATATATATATATATAGTAAAACCTCTCTAAATCGACCGACCATGTGACTGACTTTAAATGGTCCATTTAGGGAGGTTGGTCGGTTTAGGGAGTTTTTCATTTCGGTACAATGGTATTGTATGGGGGGGGGGGGATTATTTGTGACCCAAATATAGCGATCGATATAGGGGAGTAGTCGATCTGTGAAGGTGAAGTTAGACAGGTTTTACTATATATATATATATATATATATATATATATATATATATATATAGTAAAACCTCTCTATACCGACCCCTCCACAGATCGACCACTCCCCTATATCGACCGCTTTATTTGGGTCCTAAAAATACCATTGTACAGATATTCTAACTATCTAAACTGACCACCTCCCTAAATGGACCACTTAAAGTCGGTCCCATGGTCGGTCGATTTACAGAGGTTTTACTGTATATGAAATTCATGCGTGTACATATAGCAATTAACAAAGGACTCATAGGAGCAAATCTAAATAATATATGGAAAGTTCCTATAAAACATATATACACATACACGGTCATTCCATTACCTATAACGTATAAGTATAACTACTCAATGTCTACTTGCTTGGAACCTACCATCTATGACCCACTTTATAGGGGGGAGGCGGGAGGAGTGGAGGCGGGGGGGCGGGGGGGGACCCGTCCGCGCGTATACTACAGCGCCCCCCCCCCTCCCTCTCCTCACTGATGTATTCGGCACGCACACCAGCGCCTAATCAAGTTTGCAGCGCGTCAGCGGCTATATGTAACGCGAGCAGCTCCGACGAGCAATTCACACCCGCGATTACCCCGCCAGAGCAGCACTATCTGCCGGCAATGACGGCATGGGTCGGCCCTTGGTGGTGGTGGTGACGGTGGTGGTGGGGAAGGGGCTCCCCCGGGACCGGGGCCGTGTTGGGTCGGGGGAGGGGGAGCCCCTATGGGGTATGGATAAGCCTACTGATAGGGATATGAATAAGGGCCTTCTTAAGGCAATTATCGGTATAGTATTCTCTCTGGTACGTGGTAGCGACTGACGGAGGATATGGGCTTGAGGGAACTGCCGACTGTGACCGGGATATATTATTATTATTATTATTATTATGGATAAGAGCCGAGTGCAGGGATAAAGTGGTCTCCATCAGAAAACTCGGAAATCAAACCGAGATTATGACACCAACGTCGAACTTCCGCAAAAACGCGATCTTTTCCCACAGATTTAGCACTGTCAGGGAATCGCGGAAAAATGCCGGTAGTCAGATTTCAACTATCCTTCTTGTGCCTATATAAATTAGTTTTGTTTGTTTTTGTTTTACGTCCTATCAACATCTAAGGTTATATTAGGACGGTTACCTACTTGTGACAGTACGCACTAGTGGCGACTTTATAGTGCTGCCCCACTGGGAAACCAGGCCACTGGCACCATGACCTGATATCCCACTCAGTCACATTATCCTGACACTGAGCCAACCAGTCCTTGCCCTATCCTAATAATGCTGAGCAGCAGGCAAGGAATAGAAAAGTATCAATTTTTAAGTCATTGGTTTGATTCGACCAGGATTCGAACCCATTCGGCCACCTCGTCTGGTGATATGAATTTGTAGTATCGCCCATAGGTTTATATTTGGGTTTTATGTTCTAGCACATCTAATGTCATAATTATAAGAACAGGATTCAAACTACCGAACTGTTCTCATCATATACATCCTGATTCCTTTGAATTATGTCTAACGTTAAGATTAAAAAGTTTTTTTTTTTAAATGTAATCGCGGAAATCTTCCTTCCCAGCGAGTGAGTGACTGTGGGCGCCGGGGAGTGCAGGGAGGGGTAGATAGAGATATGTGGGATGCCGACAGCGGCCTCATACAGAGAGCAACGATCAGCTGGGAGACGAGCAGCTCACAGCAGAAAGTAGGTCACGCCGGCAGCCCGCCTGTATCAGGTGTTCTCCAGGCGGTGAGCGGACGCAACCCTCCCCCCTCCCCGGCCCGCCCTCACACACGCGCCGCCGCCCGCCCCCTCCCCCGACCGGCCCTCTCTTCTCGAGGCCGCCGCTGCCGCCGCCGCCCGTCCCCCTACCACACACCCGGCCCGACGGGATCAAAGCCCGGCGGGGGCCTCCCTGGAGGCTAGCCTGGGGCGCTGATAGATCAGGCCGGTACAGGTGGACGTGACCCGCATGGAGGGGTGACGGGGGGGGGGGGGGGTGGAGGGGGTCGGGGTCACGACTCCTCCTGTCCCGCCCGTGTAGGGAAGGTTCTAGGGTAGGGGAGAGAGGGGGAGGGGGGGGGGTAAGGAGAGGAAAGGGGGGGGGGGAGGAGGACGGGGTAGGAGCATAACTGATGCTGATAGCATCGGCGTGCTAGAATCTACATATTGCAGATCGCCCCCCCCCCCCCCTCCTCCCCCAGCTACCCTCCTCCTCCCCCCTCCCCCCCCCCCCCCCCCCCCGTCACACACACACCGTTCAGAACTCCCACGGCGTCGAGAATGTTCTGTAGATATAGCCCCGGATGTGCATTATCGGAAGAATCCCCTCCTCCCTCTACTCCCCTCCACCCCCACCCCCACCTCCCATCATCCGCGCCTGCGCAAAAGCCCACATCACTTCTGAGCGGCTCGACCTGCTTTGAGGGTTGTGCGAATCACGACCAGGGATAAATCTCAGTTCGCTGTCGTGTGGTGAGCGCGCGCTTCGGTGTGTGTGTGTGTGCGTGTGTGTGTGCGTGTGTGTGTGCGTGTGTGTGCTGTGTGTATGCGTGTGTATGCGTGTGTGCGCTGTCTGTGTGAATATATTCCCACACAGGCCGCATTGGGACAACGGAGAAAATGTTAGCACGAGTAGTATAGGGAAATGTCACCAAATCAAATGGCCCCGAGATGGAAAGCTTTTTGCTCTGTTGTTGTGTTTTTACTAATGTCAGGCTGACCCTAGTTCAGCTTTGTACAAAGGGCAATATACGGATAGTGACACTGATCTAATAGTTGGCGATATACTCGCATACACATATATATATGCAGGTGTCACTGTCAGTGTATATGTGATGTATAGCGTATTATGCGCGTATAAAGGTACGGAAGGGAATTATTATATTCATATTGTTATACTCCGCAACGCCAAACACTGTGCTGGTTGCATAGTTCGATGGTTTTGAGTTTCTGCCATTTTCGGAAATAATAACATTATAATCTACTGTATATTGGTTTAAAGTATCAGACACAAATGTATTTTAAATACAGTGAAACCTCTTTCACGAAACACCTCCAAAGATCGACCACTCCCCTATATTGATCGCTTCATTTGGGTCCCAAACAAACTCCCCTACAAAAACATTCGAATGATATACAAATCTCCCTAAACCGACCACCTCCCTAAATGGACCATTTAAAGCCAGTCCAATAGTCGGTCGATTTAGAGAGGTCTTACTGAAATCTGGCAAGCACGTCAAGATTCTGACAGCGTTTATATTAATTTGGCTTAATATTATCCCATGATGTGCAGCAACAGATGCTTAATAAACGTACCAATGTCTAAATTCGACATGTAAGATCAAATCTAGGGAAGTACTCTGGTTTTGAACATTTGATACTTTCATTTATTACTTTCATCATACACAGCTTTAAGCTTATCAGGACCATAATACTACACAGTGCACGGACAAATACAAATCTCACGTCAGTGTCGGCACAATGGTAGATTTTCACGTTAGTGTTGACACAATGGTAGATAACACAGTATAAATAATATTTAACAGCTGGAACGTATGTAGTCCCTGTATATATATATATATATATATATATATATATATATATATTACATGTTATACATATACAGCAAAAGCTCTCTAAATCAACCAACCATTGGACCGACTTTAAGTGGTCCATTTATGGAGGCAGTCGGTTTAGAGAGGTAGAATATCCTTACAATGGTATTTTTGGAACACAAATGAAGCGATCGATATAGGGGAGTGGTCGATCTGTGGAGGGGTCGGTATAGAGAGGTTTTACTGTATGTATATATAATACATATATATATATATATAACGTTGCCTACATACAAACAAAGGAGGAGAGCGTACTTACGATGGGATGGACAATCTTTATTGCTAGTCTTGGCAAGCAAGTTATGCTTACCGGTTATAGAAGTTCTAAATCAGGCCCAACACTGAATGGATATGGCGGTCCGGCGGCCGAACCCACCGTTTGGCGCCACTATCGGGCAGTCCCGGGCACACTGGCACCGGCCAACGATTGGACAATATAGAAAATAATAATATCGAGACCCAGCTCATTTATATATGTATAATATATTATACGTATAATATATTATACTCCATATATATATATATATATATATATATATATATATATATGTCTTATATATATATATATATATATAGAGAGAGAGAGAGAGAGTGTGTGTGTATACGTACCGAGCTTGGAGAGGAAGTTAAGAATGTGGTGCACATCATTGGCAATATAGTGCATGTTTTGCATGTTGAGCAGTGGCTGGATACAGGCGATAGTTAACTGCCCCTACAGCCAGGAACACTAGCGAACACCTCAGGGAAGTGCGCGATGCCGGTTCAGGGCGGTGGGGCGGAAATAGAATGAGGGTGCGGAGGGGGGGGGGAGTGGAAAGTGAAAGATGGGAGATGAATGAGTCACTAGAAGGCCAGTGTAGATAGAGAGATGTATTCGCTATGGAGTAATCCGTGTTGAAGCAACGAAGTTCTGGCTAGAACGGCGGTCAGTGCGGAGATGGTGAGGTGGTGCTGATGCTGATCATGTAGGAGCAGGAATGAGAAGGAGGACGAGGAGCGGGCGGCGGATGGGGAGCTCTCTCCCCCGGACACCAACTCGCCGACTGCCGGCCGACTGGTGGCCAGCAGCCGGGCGCGGGGACTTAATATCCCCCGGAGACAAAACGAAGTTACCGCCGGCCGTCGTCGTACTTGTAAATAAGTTAACAGCGCGGCCAGGCCCGGCCGGCCTGCGGGCAAGTGTGTGTGGATGGGGCTGGCCTTGCACCCCCTTGTCCGCCCCAACCCCTCCTACACCCCCTCCTCCCGGCAGTTCCCTGCCCGCCCGGACCAATGCGAATGTCGGGGAAGCCGGGGCAAGACGGCCGGGGAAGGGAGGGTTGGGGCGGGGCAGGGCGGAGAAAGGCTAGGCAAGGCCCGGCGGTCTGCGATGGGAAAGAGGCGGGGCGGGGCGAGGCGGGGTGGGGCGAGGCGGGGCGGGCGGCAGCTCGGCGGGGCGGGGAGCAGCTCACCGGGCGCATTACTCCCGGCGGCCCGAGCTGCTCACACCGTTGGCCTTTGGTCACCCCGCCCGCTGATTAACTCAGCGAAGCACTCACGCCCTGATGAGTCTCTCACACCCAGCAATCTCCTTTGCGCATTTCGTCGCGCACCCGACATGGGCCGCCGACAAATTGGATGCTGGTGCTGGTTGCCGGGTGGTGGGCGCTGGTGTGACTGTTAGTGGTGGTGGTGTTGGTGTTGGTGGTGGTGGTGGTGCTACTGGGGCACCACTAGAAGCGCTCTTATCGTCTAGAGTGGGAATGGGTAAGGGAGTGAGTGTATGGTGGGGGGTTGGGGGTGGTGGTGGAGGAGGACTCTTAAGGGGGGCATGAGAAGCTTGCAAGTAAGTGTATGCGCAATTCAGACAATGAGCTCACAGCTTCTCCCGCCAAGGTGCACTGTGTTAAGTGTATTATGCACACAGTGCATTTACTGCACAATGCATGGACAATTAAATCTCCCACCGAGTACCACAGTATATTATATTACATAAACATATGTATGTATATATATATATATATATATATATACATGTACAGTAATATCTCTCAAAATCGACCGGGGGTGGGGGTGGGGGGCCGGCCCTAAGCATTGCTTATTCATATTAAATATATATCCATATATAGTGTGCATGTGCATTCGTATCTGAACAGATTTAGGATGCACCTCGTCAATATGTCTGGCATCTCTGCCTTTCATTATAGTTTTACACCTATATCTAATTACTATTAATAAGAAATGCTTAGGACCGACCCCCCCCCCCCCCCAACCCCCTTGGTGGCCATATTGGATAGCAAATTTTGTACTCCACTCTGCGGGGAGGCTCATGACAGCAGGGAGGCTAAACAAATTCTAGCGGCTCGTGTGACCCGAGTCGCAGTCGTGATAATCGAATACGATCGTCGTTTCCGTGGAATGGACTATTAACATTGCATTTGTGCATCCATGTTTATGCCAAATTGTTCTTTATTTCTATTAATTTTGAATAAAATCGATGTTTTGCACTGTGTTATTAGTATATTATTAACCAATGGATGTCGTCAAGCCTCTTTGCTGCATAGCGAAGTTCAACGATCTATTTCCAATTCCGTTTGCTGGATTTTGATTATTCAACATGAGTATATAAATGGCGGCACCCATATAGGGCTATTTCTGTTTCTGTTTGCTGGATTTTGGTTATTTCTGTTTGCTGGATTTTGGTTATGGCATTGTTTATGTATGTACAGTTGTTAGTCATTAGCCTCCCCCTTGGGGTGGGGTCTGTAATATTTATAGTACCTGTACAGCTCGTAACATTATTCCCAATATCTAGTATACATTTCTAATATCTGTCTGTATAAATTCGAAGACTATACTAACTATAGCTAGGTAACCATTTTAGAATCTGCATAATTCACTCTATTCACTACAGATGTTGCTAGGACGTAAACCAACAACAAACAACAACTACACCTAGTTAATGTCTAGCCTCAATAGAATTCACAACATCATTGCCTATAAATAGCCTAAATTCTAGTATTTATATAAAGTCATGACAGTGCTCGGTATATCTAGTTAAAATTCCGAAATGTCTGTATAATTTATAGCAGTACTGAATGTGTTTAACACCCTCTTTCTTGTGTTTGTATAATTCGCTTAGATATTAGACAAATAAAGCAAATGCGTCGTTTCCAAGGCAATGTAACACAATGTTCAACGCATTAAAGGAACAGAAGGGAAGACTGCGCTACACTGGACCTACCCCGCTTATGGGACACCTGACACTAACAATACTATATAGCGGGGTTCACTGCGCATGCGTCTCTATCAAATTCAGTGTCATGTGGACTACTCATAATACCTTAATATTAATAATAATTAATAATGATGTATTACAAATTAGCGATAGGTAGATAACTAATGTCAAATATAATAAATAGGTGTGCGATATATACATATATAAGGAATAAGTCTGTCTATACAAAAATAAATATATATAATATATATAAACTTATTTCTTGTATGTATTCATTTAATGTATTGCATAGAGTATATTACTATATATATAATATATTTCCCCATGGTTGTTATTCAAAAACCAGTAGGCTGCATGATTTTCAACAAAATCAACACAGAATACTGAATAAGACTGAAATATGCTCAAATCTGCGTTTTATGTTGTCGTCAATGTTGTGTACAAATGTGTGTTCAATTCTCTGTTAGATTCTGTGTTAGATTCTGTGTTAGATTTTGTTTTAGATTCTGCGTTAGATCCTGTGTTCGATTCTGTGTTCAATTTGGGGTCCAATGCTGTTTTCAATTCTGGGTTCAGTTCTGTAATTCAATCATGTGCCCATGTCTGTGTTCGATTCTGGTTTCGATTGTCTATTCAATTCTGGGTTCAATTCTGGGTCCGAATATCAATATGTGCTCAATGTTGTGCGCAATTATGCGTTCAATTTCGGTTTAATACTATGTTTGCTTCTTGTGTTCAATTCCATGTGAAACTGAGAGTTCAATTAGATGTGCAATTATGCATTCAATACAATTTGTGTACTCAATTCTTCTCACACCACAATTCGCGTCTAAACAGCCGTGCATGCTCGACGGACTCGTGATTGTGTAGCGTGGTTATATAATGCGTGATATCCAAATGGATAACTATTCATTTGGTTGTTGGCGTTTTACGTTCTGTCGATATCTGTTTGTTTGTTGTTGTTTTACGTCCTAGCAACATCTAGGGTCATATCAGGACAGGTACTGACTTGTGACAGTGCGCACTCATGGCAACTTTATAGTGCTGCTCCACTGGAAGACCAGACCGCCAGGACCAGGACCTGATATCCCACTCAGTCACATTATCCCGACATTGAGCCAACCAGTCCTTGCCCTGTCCTAATAATGACGACCGCCAGACTAGGAAGTGACAAATATCAATTTTTAAGTCATCGGTTTGACTCGACCACGATATACCAACACGGGAGACGGATGCTCTAACTCATTCGGCCATCCCGGCTGGTCATCGATATCTAAGGTCATATTCATATATATATATATATATATATATATATATATATATATATATACAACGCGCACATCCATATTAGAACCACCCGCCTCCCATCAAATAAAATAAACATGCTATATTTACGGAATACAATTCGTGCAGTTTAAACCCGCCATACACAAGGCGGCGGAAAGTGTCCACTATGAGGGAATGACCGCTACTTACTTTTACAGGAGTGAAAGTATTCCATCATGGTCCTGTTATGGTGGTAGCGGTAGGAGGTGGTAAGGTCCATGGCCGGGTCAGTCATGCCGGGGTGGTGGGGGTGGCTGCCGCCGGGCGCCCCTCCCGGGTGGTGCGACGTCCACGCCCCGGGCGCGGCCGCCGCCATGGAGGAGGGGCCGACGGGCCCGGGGTTCAGGCCGCCGTATTGGTGCGGGTGGTGGTGGTGATGGTGGGCGAGGCTAGTTGTCATCATTGTGCGATGGGTGGGTCAGGAAGGAGGACGGGTGGGAGGTGTGTCACTGTGTGACGGGGTGTGTCCGGACGGAGGCGGGGAGGGATGGATGGAGACCCGGCGCGGGGCTGGACAAGGCCGACGGACGGGGAGGACCGGGGGACGGGGATGGGTCAGCGGGCGGTCTGGGGGAGCGGGTGGGCGGGCGGGCAGGGGGAGCCTCACGGCCGGCCGCTGGGGGTTCCTGCAGCGGGGCCCGGCCCCGGTCTGAGAGCAGGGCCTCAAATCTCGACTAGGCACTGCTGGGAGCAACAACCAACAACGGGAATGGTGAGATATACCGATACCGATAGCGCCTAGTGGGGCGCCGTCCGTGGCGGGCTGACCCACTTACCTACTACTACTACCTGCCGCCAAGCCCCTGGGCACGCCACACCACGCCACACCGCCCGGTAACCGGCAGTTCCTCCTAGGCGGCACCGGGCCGTCCTCGCCTTCCTTCCCGCGTGAGCCCGGGGCCTTCACTGCGCCTGCGCGGACGCTGACGCGGATGCAGGCGCGAGTCACGGACAGGGCCCCACCCCAACCAGCATGTCCCGTCAACGTAGACACACGAATTCAACTGTCAGTCGCTCATATCCATCCTCTACCAGTCAGTATAGCTAAAGCTAGCTAGCTATTCAGGGACGATAGCAGCAGGAACTCCCTGCATTGGAGGAGGCTGAGAGGAGAAGGGGGCGGAGGTTGGATAGGGGCACAAGGATTAGGGAGAAGGATGGGGGAAGGTAGGGGAGGCTGGATAAAGTTGGTGGTGTTTATAATTCAGAGGGTTATACTGGGGGGGGGGGGGCTGTGCTATATAGTGGAGTATAGGATGGTAGTGACTAAGGTGGGGTGGGGGGTGGGGGGGGGGGGCTAGAGAGAGAGAAGCTGTGCCCGGGTGGGAGGGCGGGCGGGCGGGTGAATGAGTGAGTGAGTGAGTGAGGGCGGGCGGCCCTGGGTGTTGGTGCGCGGCGGTGCGGATCGCTGGTGTGAGCCCACTTTTCACACCCGCTGATCTGAGTCTGGGCGGGCGGGCGGGCGGGCGGGACACACAGACAGTCACGGCCGTCGGTACGGTCGGCCCCCGTGGTGCGTATGGGCTTCTGCTACCCTGCCGTGCCGTGCCTGCTGCTGCTGCTGGTTCCTGCTGCTGCTGCTGCTGCTGCTGCTGCTGGTGATGGCGACGGCGACTGTGACGGCGGCGGAGACGGCAACGGCGGCGGGTACTAGTAGTAAACGGACGGGGACCCGCCGTGCTGGGCCGGTCTCCTCACCGTGTGTCTGACTGACTGACTGTGACTGGGTGAGTGAGTGAGCCCTCCTCTATGGTCTAGTGACCAGCGCCGACTGACTGTGCACAGTCTGACTGACTCCCTCCCTCCCACCATCAGCAGCAACACCGGGAGGGGTGCAGCAGCCCGCCCCGCTCAGCCCCAACCCCCACCGGTCGCTGCAACCCCTTCCGCCCGCCCTCCCACCCTCCCGCCCTCCCTCCCCTCCCCTTCCCCCCGCGGCCGCCGGAGTGGGCGGGGCCTACGGCGGCAGTTGCTGCTGCGGCGGTGGCTATTGGGGTGAGGGGAGGGGGTGGGGGCGGGAGGGAGGAGGGTGATACCCCGCCACAGCCCCATGTCACTCCGGCTGCCAATAAACCCGCGTCCCTGACCGCCTCGCATGAGTTTGGGTTCGCACCTCAGCGAAGCGATGCTAAACGCACACACCTACACGCGCACACACACACACCTACACACACAGCTACACCACCGCAGCACTGCAGTCACACTCAACCACACATCTCTCTCCCCCACACACACCCACACACACGCAACCCAAGCACACACATACCCCTTCTACGGGCGTGGGGTGGGGGGGGTACCCTGGAGAAATTCCCATACATCTATGTTCATTTTATATTTTTTATATTTAGGCTGTATTTATACTGTCCATAGCATATAAGCCGGGTACCCAGGCTTGTTTTCAATGCTGGCCAGTTGTAGTGTTGGTGTTATCTTACCACACAGTAGCTGCTGATAAGTTATTTGATTGCCTGCATTTCAGTAGCAGATAGATAATTGGTTGGTATGGTTAGTAGCCTATGTTAGTTTTTTGGGGATTTTCTTGGCATATATGTATTTTATTTTGTTCTACTTCATTACACCGGTGAGGATAGGAAATTCTCACTAGGGCAGCCAGTTCATGTGAATAGCTAGTTAGCATCAATAGCTGTGCATCAATAGCTGTCCATCAATATCATTGGATTTACAAGAAACAAAGATGTGGCTTAACTGTGGTTAGCAATGGAAAAGTAAACCCGAAGGGTTTGCTTGTTTTCTTGGAGTTTTATGTGGTGGCAACATCTAAGGACATATCAGAACCCCCGATGGGAATGACTTATTGTCATGAGTGAATAGCAACGCATTTTAAAAGTTTACAGCATTGTTTTCTATAGTTCGATTAAGATATGTCTCTCTCTTTCTCTCTCTCCCTCTCTCTCCCTCTCTCTCTCTCTCTATATATATATATACATATATATATGTAAAACCTCACTACCCGACCGACCTTGGAACCGACTATAAGTGGTCCATTTAGGGGGGTGATCGGTTTAGGGAGTTAGAATATGGTTATAATTGTATTGTTGGGACTCACATAAAATGATCGATATAGGGGAGTGGTCGATCTGTGGGGGTCGTCGGTTAGAGAGGTTTTACTGTATATGTATGTATTCGGATGGTTGTGATGGGAGAGAGAGAGAAGAAGAAGAAAAAATAGGGGGGAGGGGATAATGGGGAAGGAAGGGGGGGGGGGAGGCTGGATGAAATTGGTGTATTCGGAGGGTTGTGATGGAGGGGGAGGGGGGATGGGGAGGGGGGAGGCTGTGCTATTATATAGTGCAGTACAATATGGTAATGACGGTAAGGGTAGAGAAGCAGCAATATATCACATATATGTGTACATATATGTGTACATATACATGTATGTGTATACAGTGATGCTAATCAGGTATCACACACATAGATACAGCCTTCAGGGGGGATGCTGAGGGGGGGGATGGGGGGGGGGGGTTGTAGGTAGGGTGGATGGGGCTTTGGTATCAGACACCTACATACACCATACATTGATACAGATCATGAACGCAGCCCCAACCCTCACTTTAGTGCGCCTTCAGCCGATATAATCACCCTGGAGTATCCCCCCCCCCTCACGCCCGCCCCACCCCTACCACCGGTCAGTTGCTTCCAGTGCCCAACCAGCTCCGGCCGCCCGACCCCTTATAATTGCCTTCCCGTCCCCTGGAGGAGACTGAGTGGAATCCCACACCCTGGAGCGCCCTGTATTGATCGTAATGACAGCGGGCAGACATCGCCATTCTGCCCCCCCCCCCCCCACACACACACACACATCCTCCACCGCCCTGACCAGACAGGATAGCCAAATGAGTTGAGCGTCCATCTTCCAGTTAGGTAGATCGTGTGATTCAAACCCTGGTCGAGTCAAACCAATTCCTTAAAAAATTATACTTTTCATTTCCTAGCCTGGCACTCGGGATTATTGGGATAGGGCAAGGACTGGTTGGCTCAGTGTCAGGATAATGTGACTGAGTGGGATATTAGGTCATGGTGCTGGCAACATGGTCTCCCAGTGTCCACTATGAGTCGCTATGAGTGTCCACTATCACAAGTCGGTACCCATCCCAATAAGACCAGAGATGTTACTAGAACATAAAACAACAACAAAGAAACAAAAAAATCTAATTGCAGTGATTTCAGTGCCCCCCCCCCGCCCCCCGTGGGAACTAACTCCCCCCCCCCCCCAACCTCCTCCCCGCCATACAGAAAAGATACTCCACACACAAACGATGGGCTCCACAGACTGGAGTGTTGACAAGGTGGGGTGGTGACCTGTATGTGTGTTTGGGGGGAGGCTGGGAGAGTGGAATGGTAGGCGTGCACGTGACACCACGTGACGGTTGTGTGCGTGTACGTATCTGTGTGCAGGGTTGTAAGGGGGTGCCTGTGCAGTGAGGCGGAACTGCAGATGTTTGGTAGTGCGTGGTAGCAGCAGCACCTTACCTTAAGGTGCCGTAACAGGGCCATGCACACGGTCTGGTGTATGTGTGTGGGTGGGTGTGGGTGGAGAGGGTGCAGGCAAGGGGGTGCCAAAGGTTAACATATCATACTCGGTTTGAGAAGGAGGCTTGTATCACTAACACCATAGGTGACCTCAATAACCACAAAGGGCAACTTTTATAGTGGGCATTGCCGATAGGTGTCAGCACCAGAGTGAATGCAGTTCCAGGACTGTATTATTATGATATATTTATAGTATATGTATATAGACCCGCCCCCTCCCATTCTTCGACCCCCCCCCCCCGTCCCCCCAAAACCACAACAAAACACCCCACACAAATAGATAGTTTGGTTGTTGTGGCTTTACATCCTGGCAACATCTAAGGTCATATTAGGATGGGTACCAATTAGTGACAGTGCGCACTCGATTTTATAGTGCTGCCCCACTGGGAAATCAGGCCACCAGCACCATGCCCCGATATTCCACCCAGTCACATTATCCTGAAACTAAGCTAACCAGTCCTTGTCTTATCCTATTAATGGCGAGCACCAAGCTAGGAAATGACACGTATAAATTGTGTAAGTCGCTGGTTTGACTCGACCAGGAATTGAACTCCCAATCTCCAACACGGGAGGCCTGCACGCAACCGATAGGGTCACCACGCGCATGCAGTCCATACAAATAGATGGCTACTGACAAACACTGTGCACTGTGTGCATTACGCAAAATGCCCATTTGAGGGATACTATTAATAATTTCAGTCTATCACAGTTATGTATTTAACTGTCAGTGATTTCAGTCATCGTGTACACTTCTACTCAAGTTCTAGTGCAATGCGAGTACGCCAGTATGGAGTCGCCGTGGGGAATTCTCTACGAGACATGCAGCGAATTTCTGGGGACTTTCCCACGACTGCCAGTTCCCGGAAAACACTGCCAGGGATGTGTGTGTGTGTGTGGTGGTGGTGGTGGTGGTAGGGGAGGGGGGGGGGCGCTGATTCACATGACCGCCCACTCTCCGTCGTCATGCACTAGTGCACATCACCCTGACCCCTACCACCTCTAGTTCACACACGCGCACATACACTAACATTGCAGCTTTATCGACACTTCTAAACTGCATTTTTACTACCGTGGCTTGTAATGTATTCTAATTGGTGCAGTTAAGACATGGTGTAGGTGTTTGTGTTGCCATTTACTTCGTTATGGCTTAAATATATATATGTACATGTGAGTATGTGCATATATATGTATATATATATATATATATATATATGTATATATATATATATATATATATGTATATATATATGTGTATATATATATATGGCTAGAAAGACAAATGTAATAAAGGACAGTAATAATTATTGCTTTGCTTCTGCACCTATCTACTCGCATAATAGTTATACATCATGCATGTTAAACTCATATATATATGCATGTATATATGTGTATATACACATATACACATACATATACATACACATGAATGCATACACATGCATACATGGGCATGTATACATACAGATATACATATATATACACATGTATACATACAAATATACTTATATATACACATGTATACATCCACATATATATATATATATATATATACATGTACATATACATGTATAAAGGCGTGGAAGGGAATTTATTATTATTAATATTATATTAATTGTTATTCATTACCAAGGTAGGCCCTACACCCCACCCTCACTTCAATGCATGCACATGTACATATATACACACATGCATATACACATATATAATGTATAATGCACATATAAATGGGCCACTCTCCTGAAAACTGGCCAGAAGTGTCACATGGAGAGTTAAAATCTAATGTTTGAATTTGTTTAATTTTGTTGTTGCAAATGAAAGCTGGAAATCTCCCCTTTACATCTATGTAAATATAAATTGATGAGATAAAAAATAACGATGTAGTCCATGATTAAGCTATGTCTTATGGCAGTATAACATATGTTGCTGAGATGTAACACATGTTTAGGAAGCCACAGTCTGCTTAATAAAAGTCTAAGCAGAATTAAATAATTTCATACTTAGAAGCATATTAATCATGGCATAATATACAGAAATATGTAGTGCTTATATTGAATATTTATATTGCTTTATTCACTGATTAATTAGTGTACAATATTTGTGTGGCATCCAGAAACCACCGGTTACATGTGTGATGGAAATTTGTAATGTTATTTCTGTAGACATCAAACATTTTTTTTATAATTTAAGCATGCATACATGTTAATAAATACTTCCTTTTTGAGTTGGGAACTGTTTTGTTTGATATATCAATGGAATACAAGATGTTAGTAAGGATCGAACCATGTCCCATATGTCATGTTACAAATGGCTGACTGTAAAATGGTTTGTTTTGGTGCAAAAACACTTCATAACTAAAAGGACCAAAGTTGCACACAGTCTATTTTATTTCACTTTTTTTTTCCATCAAATCTGAACATGAATATGAAAAGTATAAGGACAAAAATAAGTAGGAACTTTTTTGTATTGATGTTTTAAAATCCCATCCCATGCTGACCAGTTTTCAGGAGAGTGACCCAAATATATATATATATACACACTGGTATATAAATAGGGAAACATAGACTGTGAGTAGTATAGTGACTTGACCGTTTCCACCAGGCGCGATTTCTCCCTTTTAAACTCGGTGTCTTTGGTTATTTTAGCGGCGTCACTGAGCTGATTGGTGTCTAGAGATAGAGGTGGGATGAGTGCACTTGGAAACTCAAGGCTCTGTGTAGACGTAGCAAGTGGTGATAAGAGTACACTGCACTACCAGTACTACTCCGGTACTACTACTGAATCAGTTATGGGGTTTCAGAACTCGAGGTTTGAAAGATAGTTGGATAGAACCGCATTGTTAAAGTTGCGTGATCCGATGTAGCATCATATTTGTTAAACCATGACACTCATGTAGATTTGATTCTATGTATCTAAACTTAGATACTGATGCACTTATTAAGCATTTGTTGCCACATAGAAGGGGATACTGAGTCAAGTTAATATAACCTGTTACTTTTGAAGCCCATGGTGTCAAGGGTTTTGGCGTGCTTGGCAAAAATAATTTTACATGGTTGTACTTCAAATATCTCAAAATTGAGTCACTTAATAAAGTTACGTCAAACGAAAATAAGGTAGAATATAACAATCCCTTCAATATATTTATCTCAGAGAAATGACAGAAAGTCAAAACCATCGGACTATGCAACTTTAATGTTATTTATTGCAGCATGATATTGATAAGTGTATCACCGAATATTATCTAAATGTTTGCTTTGCATGAAAACAAACAAGAATTGTTTAACCAATAATAGTGTGGAGTCCTTATGAGCTTAATATCTATCTATCGATATATAAATATGTATATATATATACATATATTCAGCTCTGTGATGTAATTTCTGTGAATTTATCATCATGGACACAGCTGGTATCCAAGTGGTCAGAGCCCCTCGCAGGTGGCGCCGATGTGGCCAGATTTATAACTATGTACTAGGTTAGTAGATAGTATATAGTACGGTAATGGTGAATATATATATATATATATATATATATATATATATATATATATATATATATATAGCGGAGATAATTGAGGTGTGATAGTGTCCTTGTTTATATTCCCATAATAGATTGTGTGTATATATATATATATATATATATATATATATACAAATACAGTACGTCAGCCTGCCTTGTACACACAACTACAACACACCATTTACGCCCCTCCTTCGCCAGCCCCCCCCCCCCCCCCCCCCACCCACCCCCATTCCCCGGCCTCCCTCCGCCTTCTAGCCGTGAAAGTTTGATGAGCGAGTCGATGCGCAGAGCGGCGGCCGGTTTATTTCGTTGTTCCGCTGTCCGAACGATTAGACGCCCCTACGGCCTGCACGCATGCCCCCCCCCCCCTCCCGCACAAGCTACTTCCGGGTAGCGCCGCTGTAGGCAGGCGCGTGCCGTACCAGTAGCGCCACCTGGACGCGGCAGCGCGCACTGATCTGTTCCTGAAGCTGGTGTCAAACTCGCGCGAACGCGTGTTCAATCACGTGTTGTGTCTTACGCGCCGGTCCAGGCAATGTGGGATGTGACTGTGAGGTGGGTGTGAGGTGGGTGTGAGGTGGGTGTGAGGTGGGTGTGGGGTGAGTGTGAGGTGGGTGTGAGGTGGGTGTGAGGTGGGTGTGGGGTGAGTGTGAGGTGGGTGTGAGGTGGGTGTGAGGTGGGTGTGGGGTGAGTGTGAGGTGGGTGTGAGGTGGGTGTGAGGTGGGTGTGAGGTGAGTGTGAGGTGGGTGTGAGGTGGGTGTGAGGTGAGTGTGAGGTGGGTGTGGGGTGAGTGTGAGGTGGGTGTGAGGTGGGTGTGAGGTGGGTGTGAGGTGGGTGTGGGGTGGGTGTGGGGTGGGTGTGAGGTGGGTGTGAGGTGGGTGTGAGGTGGGTGTGAGGTGGGTGTGAGATGGGTGTGAGGTGGGTGTGGGGTGAGTGTGAGGTGGGTGTGAGGTGGGTGTGGGGTGGGTGTGAGGTGGGTGTGAGGTGGGTGTGAGGTGGGTGTGAGGTGGGTGTGAGATGGGTGTGAGGTGGGTGTGAGGTGGGTGTGGGGTGGGTGTGAGGTGGGTGTGGGGTGGGTGTGAGGTGGGTGTGGGGTGGGTGTGAGGTGGGTGTGAGGCAGGTGTTAGGCGGGTGTGAGGTCAGTACGGGTACCGACTTGTAACAGTGCACAATCATGGTGACTTTATAGTGCTGTCCCACTGGGAGACCAGGCTGACAGCAACATGACCTTATATCCCACTCAGTCACATTATGCTGATACTGAGGCAACCAGTACTTACCCTATTCTAGTAATGCCGAGCACCTGGTTAAGAAGCAACAATTATCAATTAAGTTATTGGTTTGACTCGACCAGGGTTCGAACCCATAGGTTCAAATCCCACAATCTGCCAAAACGGGCCAGTGTTTCTGTAGTATGAGTGTGTAAATGTGTGTGAGCGTGTGTGACTGGGCATGCGTGTGTTGGTGTAAGTGTGTGTTGGTGTGAATGTGAGTGAGTCTGAGTGTAAGTGTAAGTGGGAGTGTGATTGTGCATGTATGTGCATGGTGGCAGAGATTCTACTGTACAGTATATGCATAGTAGAATCTTCGGTGGTGGGACGAGTGTAGATGAGTATGTGAGTGGATGTATGTGTGTGGCTGTGAGAGAGTTTATGTGTGAGTGAATGAGTGAGTGAATGAGTGAGTGTGTGCATGTCTGAGTGGGAGTAAGCCTCATTGAGAATGCATGTGCAGGTAAGTATGTAAGTGAGTAGGTGTGAGTGGTTATAAATGAGTATATGTGCGTGTGGTTGATTGATTGATTGATTGGTGGTTTCTTTACGTCATGTCCATAGGCCATATTCACGGCGAGAAATGTTCGTTATTTTATTCAACCATCGCTTTTCCACATAATGTAAAAGCACACAATCAAGTACGTCGCGATAGACACTTACAAACTTGAAAAGCTCACAATTATATAATTTGTATCCACGGAAAATAAAATGCGCGCGTGTGTGTGTGTGAACCTGAGTGTGAGTAAGTATGTGTGGTGGGTGTGAATGTGCGAGTATGTGTGTGTGTGTATGTGTGTGGGTGTGAGTTGGCGGGAATCCCATTGACAAGTGCGTTCTCACTAATGCTAGGCATTAACGTAATAAGCCGATGCCATTTGTGGCAAATTACTCTAAAACACGAGATGGCATTGTAAACAAATTGCTGACGAGTTCCATAGTGAATTCCAATTGATTACAATAATAAATAATTTACTCCACCCCACCGCCTTGCGCTAAATAGACATGTGGGGGTGTGTCGGTAGGTGGGAGGGAGGATTGGGGGTGTTGGGGGGGGGGGGAGGAGGGTTATCGAAGTAGGTGTGGTGTGACAGGATCGTATATGCGCGCGCGCACATTGTGCCAGACGACAAGGGGAGCACACAATGAGGGCGGAGATAAGCAGCTGTTGATGGAATAGCCCACCCGCTGAACAGCCCCTCACCCCGCCCCAATCTCACCCGCGGCGCGTTGACGGTGTTGACGGTGTTGACCGCCGCACACTGCCGGCGCTAGTGTCTGTCTGTCAGTCAGTTAGGCCCCCAATCGCCGACACCGCAAATATTTGACAACACACCGGCTTTAGCGGCGGTCGCAGCACACCAACACCCACACCCCCCATCAAAGAGAAGTACTCAAATGTAGCAAATATTTGCTAGCAGGTCGCTACAAATTGAAGGGGCTAGCTCTCTGTCTAAAGATGGCGGTGTGGTTCATGCTTGTATGTGTTTGTGTGTGTGTGTGTGGAACTCCCCCCCCCCCTACACACACTCCAAAAATCCCAACGTCCACCCCACACTTTTCCCCCACACCTACCCATCCTCTGCTTTTTGGTTGTTGCATATTCCTTGCCCACACTTACTAGCTAATTAACTTACTTACTAACACTGTTTTTTTTCCACTTTTCCTGATCCTCTTCCCCATCCCCAACCCATCCCTCTCCCCAATACACTTCCCATCCCCATATTCTCTCTATCCATTCTCCCTGTTTCCCGCATCCCCCTTCTCCACTATCCCCTTCTCTTCTACCTCATTTTACCCTCTCTCTCTATTCCACTTCCTTCTCCCCCCCCCTCCCCTCTCTCTCCCTCATCCATCTCTCCCTATTGTGGCTCTCCCCACCCACCACATATATAATGGTGTCCCCACCCTAGGCATTACCCCTCACCCATATAATCCTCCAAACATATCACACTCGTTTACAGTCAGTCATGTGGATGACAAATTATTTGGAACCCCCACACACCACACCCCACCCCCACCACCGATTTATTCTCTTTGTCCCCACCCCCGCCCCCACCCCGCCCCCACCCCACCCCCACCTCAACCCCAGACACTTAACCTCCCTACCATATCACTTGCCAGTTGACTATTTGACAGTCATGTGGAGGACAAACTATTTGGAACCACCCCCCACCCAACCACCCCCCACCCAACCACAACCGACCCACACCCATCATTGTGTCCGAATTAACGCGATTGGCCCAGGATTGGTTTGATGTTGAAACAGGAATACACACAGGCAATGTGGGCGTTTTGCCGGCGGCACTAATAGATCTCCCGCGGTGCCAATCACCCCGCCCGCCAGGGGGCGGGTGGCAGGTAGCGGCAGGGAGCGGATCGCCCGGCACTTACACCGTTATGACACGCGTTCAATATGGCCTCGGCACCCGCTGGGCTATTACCCACCCGCCCACCCTCTCTCTGCGCCCGACACTCACCCACACACCAACCCTCCCTCTCCGCCAAACACTCACCCACCCACCCACCCTCTACGCCCGACACTCACTCACCCAGCCTCCCTCTCCGGCAAACACTCACCCATCCACACACCCTCTCTCTGCGCCCGACACTCACCCACACACCAACCCTCCCTCTCCGCCAAACACTCACCCACCCACCCACCCACCCTCTATGCCCGACACTCACTCACCCAGCCTCCCTCTCCGCCAAACACTCACCCCTCCACACACCCTCTCTCTGCGCCCGACACTCACCCACCCTCCTTCCACCAGACACTCACCCACACACCCTCCCTCTCCGCCAAACACTCACCTATCCACCCACCCTCTCCCTCCGCCCGACACTTACCCACCCACCAACCCTGTCTCTCCGCCAAACACTCACCCACCCACCCTCTCAAGCAAGCACTCACTCACCCACACACCGTCCCTCTCCGCCCGACACGCACTCACCCACCCTCCCTCTCCGCCAAGCACTCACTCACCCACCCACCCTCTCTCACAGCCCGACACTAACCCCCCCCCCCCCCATCAGACACTCACTCAGCCACCCCCCCTCTCCGCCAAACACCCACCAACCCCCTCTCCACCCCGGACACTCATCCCAACCCCCACCCCTCATCCATCTCCACTCCACCCACCCATCTCCACTCCACCCACCCGGTGGCCAAATGACCACGCCGCACCGCGGCAGCAATTAAGCGAATTAATTGTCATAATTTAGTGCCGATGAATAATTGAAGTCATATCCGCCTGTGAGTGAGTAGGACTAGGAGTTGACGCACCCAGACCGTGTCAGTCGGCTGGTATAGTATTAGTAACTAACGCTGGTTGTCGCAGACACAAGTCTGTGAGTATTCCAATGTTGTTATTTGGGGGCGCCGCGGGTGTGTGTGCGTGTGTGTGGGGGGGGGGGGGGGGTAAACATTTGTATTCCTCTTAATACAGTCCTTTTTTTCGGCACTGCGGCATTGGGTCTTCCGGATATGCTTAAACGTTAAAGCTGCATAGTCCGATGAAATCATCAAATTTTCAAAACCAAAACAATGATCGAAATTTGATTCTACATATCTACTGATGTACTTAATAACTATTTGTCACCACACAGAAGGGAATAGTGAGGCAATTGAATAGATCATGTTACTGCAGAATGCTATGGTGTCAGAGTTTTGGCAAGCTTGCCACGATTAATTTTGAATGGTTGCACTTCAAATATCTATAAAGTTAGGCCCTTAAAATAAAAGTTACTTCAAGCTAAAGTAAGGTACATTATAACGATTAATCTAATGTATTTATCTCAGAAATTTTTTCAAACTCAAAACCATCAGACTATGCAACTTTAACTTCATTAACTACACTATTTAATTACAATATAATACAATGTTATTATTGCATTAAGATAATTTAAGAGTTTGTGGTATATCTGGCCAGTGTGTGAATTTTAATGGAGGTGGTGTCTTAGTAACTCTTAGTTAATTTTCTAGGCAGGGGTATGTTGGTATAGTCAGGGCTTAGGCATAATATCAGTGATACGGGATGGGATGGCCAAATAAGTTAGAGCGTCTGTCTCCCATGTGGTAGATCGTGGGTTCGAATCCTGGTCGAGTCAAACCAATGACTTAAAAATTGATAGTTGTCGCTTCCTAGCCAGGCACTCGGCATTATTAGGATAGGGCAAGGAGCAGTGGAATGAGGAAGACCAATCGCCTGAAATTTCCCCTGCTTAAACAACTAATGTCCGCAAAAAAAATACCGAACACCAGACAAGTGTTGCGATCGATAACCATACATTGTTGTTAAAAGTCATTGATTTTAGTCGGCTGGGGTTCGCGACCATCCCATCAGGTTTATATATGTTAATATATGTTTTAGCACTATGTAACCTAGACAATAATCGCTCAATGCGCGTGCGCACCGGTCACCTACCGCACCACACACACTGGTCAACTACCCCACCACCCACCCAGACACACACCGGCCACCTACCCCCTCCACCACCACACACACACCCTAGCCCCTCCATTCAAGACTATTTTCATTGTGCCTCATATTTCAGATATACTACTCCAGCCACACAACCTTTAAACGATTACGCCCCCCCCCACCCCCACCCTACGCCAATTCCTTTTCAGGCCTTCACTTTTTTATAATTGCCACCAAAACTCAAATTAAATTCTCCATCATGTCTCCAAAGTAGTATTTTTGTTGTTGAGTTTGTATTATTTTTATGTGTTCAGGCCCTCACTTTTTGTTTTGCTACCAACACTCAAATTAATCTCCCCAACATGTCTCCAAATCCAATATTGCGTGCACTTTTTTTTGTATTGCTACGAAAACTCAATTTAATTCCCCCATCATGTCTGCAATATCGTGGTATTTTTATAGTTGAGTTTGTGTTTTTATGTGTGCAGGCCCTCACTTTATTTATTGCTACCAAAACTTGAAATTAATTTCCCCCATCCTACCTCCAATATTGTAGCATTTCTGTTGTTGCTTTTGTGGGTTGTGTTTTTACTGCCTCCCTCTTCACTCCGCTGACTACCCCCCCCCCCCCCCTCCTCCACACACACACACACACACACACACATCCTTTGCAACACGGTGGCTCGCTATAAATATGTTATTTTGAGCAGGTCGCATCGAGTGGCTCATGGCCCATATTTAGAGGCCGCATCATTGTCCATTCAGCTGAGGCTCTCAGGGAAAGATGGATGGGCGCCGGGGAGGCAGGCACTGGGCTGATGGGGGCCCCGTGTCACAACACACCCGCCGATAATGGCCACTGGGGTGATGGGGGAGGGTGGAGAGGGTGAGGGGGGGGGGTGGAGTGGGGGGATATGTGTTAACGCACCGCATTAGTTACTAGGCAACGCGGAACTGATATAAAAAGGTATGATCGGGGTGGGAGAGAGAGAGAGAGAGGGGGTAGAGAAAAGGAGAGGGAGAGGAAGAGAGGAGAGGAAGAGAGGGGGTGGAAAAAAGAGGGAGAGGAGGTGGAAAAAAGAGGGAGAGGGAAAGAGGAGGAGAACAGAGGGAGAAAGAGAAAGAGGGGAAATAGTGAGAGGGAGAATGAGAGGGAGAGAGGGGGAGAGAAGAGAGAAAGAGGGGTGGTGGGGGGAGAGGGAGAGAAACAGCAAGAGAGACAGAAAAGAACATACATATTTACACACACTTTCAAAGGGGGAGAGAGACAGAGGTGAGAGAGGAGAATGGCAATAGGGAGAGAGGGGAGAATGAGAGTAGGGGGAGAGGGAGCAATGAGCAAAGGGGAAGGGAACGGGACGGAAGGCCCTTACCTGGTATACGGTAGGCCGGGTGGTGAGTGTACGCATTAGGATACATGGTGTGTGGATGTGTGTTGTGGAGAGAGGGAGTGCCGTACTTGCTATACTATAGGCTGGGTAGTGAGTGTGTGCATTGGGATACATGGTGTGTGGATGTGTGTTGTGGAGAGAGGGAGTGCCGTACTTGCTATACTGTAGGATGGGTAGTGAGTGTGTGCGTTGGAATACATGGTGTGTGGATGTGTGTTGTGGATAGAGAGGGGGTGCCTTACTTGGTATACTGTAGGCCGTAGTGAGTGTGCGCACTGGGATAGATGGTGTGTGTCGGGTGTGTAGGTGGTGGTGGTGGGTGGTGGTGGTGGGGGGTGGGGGGTGGTGGGTGGTAGTGGGGGGAGTTGCTTGTTAAGGGGGTGGAAGGTAGCGGCGGATAATAGAGCGCGGTTAATTCATAAACAATGTCAGTAGGTCATCAATCATAGAGCTGCTCGGACCATTGAGCCGCTCAGCCCCGGGGGCGGCCTGGCCTGGTCACCCCGAGCAGCCCCCGCCCGGGGACGGTCGATCAGGCGGCTGTAGGGCAGAGTGGGGCCGGGGCGGAGGAGGGGTAAGCTATAAACCAGAATGGAGCATACACGAGCTGTCTATCTCTAGATGAGGTCGGTGTTGCATAGTGAGTGCGGCGGGAGGCGGGAGGCGGGTTGAGGGCGGAGAGAGGCTTGAGGGCGGAGAGCGGAGGGCGGTGGGTGGGCTGCTCTATAATGTAGAATGAGTGAGTGGGTGGATGGGTGGGTGGGGCGGTGGGAGCCGGGGAGCCAGGCTCAGGGAGCCGGTGAGCTGGGGGTGAGGGGAGACGGGGGACAGTCGAGGCCGGGAGTAGGGGTCGGGATGGACCTGAACGGATGGAGCCTGGGAGGGAGGCGAGGATGGAACGGGGGAGGGAGGCGGTGAGGGAGCCGGTGAGGGGCTGCCGGGGAAGGAGCCGGGGGGAGCCGGGGAGGGAGCCGGGAAAGGAGGCGGGAAAGGAGGCGGGGAGAGAGCCCATAAGAAGTCGAGAAAGAGCTTGCAGGAAGTTGGGGACCAGGATGGAGCTGGTGACCATGATGGAGCCGGGGACCAGGATGGAGCCGGGGAGCAGGATGGAGCCGGGGAGCAGGATGGAGCCGGGGACCAGGATAGAGCAGGGGAGCAGGATGAGTCAGGGGACCAGAATGGAGCCGGGGACCAGAATGAGTCAGGGGACCAGAATGGAGCCGGGGACCAGGATGGGTCAGGGGATCAGAATGGACCCGGGGACCGGGATGGACCCGGGGACCAGGATTGCATCGGGGACCAGGATGGACGCGGGGACCAGGATGGAGTCGGGAACCAGGATGGAGCCGCGGTGGAGTCAGCGACCAGTTGTCCGTCCGAGCGGGCGGGCGGGCGAGCGGGCGGGCGGGCGGGCGGTGGGTGCCGGAACAGCTCGTACACAGATTACGGGCTCTGGTGAGCGTGTCGTGTACAATGCGCTTCACACACGACTCCGAGCGGCGTATTGTGGCGGCACCGTGAAAGCGGGTCGCGGCTAATCCGAAATGCACAATAATATCGTCATCAAATATGTACACGCCGGGCCGGCCCTGTCGCCGGGGGACGGCCGTACACAGGCCGACAACACCCGCCCCCCATAACCCCGCCGAGGCGGCCCAATCAATAGAGCGCCGGATTCTCGTGCGGAAGGAAGGTCGGGAGTTCGATTCCCGGTCGAGTCAATCAAACCAATGACGTACAAAATTGGTACTTGTCGCTTCCTAGCCTGGGGAGGTGGTAAAATAAATACAAACCAGTTTTTTTTTTGCTTGCCTGTGTTTTGTGTTTGTCACAATATATTGCTTACTATGCCCCCCCCCCACCAATACACCTCCTCCTTTCCTTTCTACCCTCACCCCCACTAACCCTATGTATGTATTATGCATGTATTATGTATATGTATTCTGTATATGTGGTATGTATATGTAGTATGTATATGTATTATGTATTATGTATATGTATTATGTATATGTATTATGTATATGTATTATGTATATGTATTATGTATATGTATTATGTATTTGTATTATGTATATGTATTATGTATATGTATTATGTATATGTATTATGTATATGTATTATGTATATGTATGTATTGTATATGTATATGTATTATGTATATGTATTATGTATATGTATTATGTATTTGTATTATGTATATGTATTATGTATATATGTATTATGTATATGTATTGTGTATATGTATTGTGTATATGTATTATGTATATGTATTATGTATCTGTATTATGGATATGTATTATGTATAGGCATTATGTATAGGCATTATGTATATATATTATGTATGTATTATGTATGTATCATGTATGTATCATGTATGTATCAAGCATGTATCAAGAATGTATCATGTATATATCATGTATGTATCATGTATGCATCATGTATGTGTCATGTATGTATCATGTATATATCATGTATGTATCATGTATGTATTACTATTATGGATGTATTATGCATGTATGTATTATGTATGTATTATGTATACATGCATTATGTGTGTATTATGTATGTATTATGTAACATTAACTATTATGAATGCACTATGTATGTATTAGGTATGTATGCATGTATTATCTATGTATTATGTGTGTATTATCTATGCATTCATTATTTATGTATTATGTGTGTATTATGTATGCATGTATTATGTAGACTACATATGTGTGTCCGCGTGTGTCGAGAGCTGGTGGAGTGTGTGTGCATGTGTGTGTGTACTATGAGTGCAGAGGGGAGGGTTATGCAACGAGGGGGGAACTCGTGTGAAAAACTTAATCCATTAAAGAATTATTTTCCTGGGCTTTTTCCTGTCACATCATCTTGTTGACTATAACAGTCCTCAGGCGGACGCGGGCAAGAAACATGCCGCACATCTTGTCCTGACATTTGCCCTGTAGTACCCGGTGCATTTCGGGACTCCAGTTTGGGCGCGTCCTGCCATTCCCTGTCCCCTCCCCCCCCCCCCCGCCCCCCCCCCCCTCCAATGAAGCGCATTAATGGCTCATCCACCACCCCCCACCCACCCCCATCTCCGGGCTCCTCCCGGTGTCCTCCAGGGCTGACTTAATTTGTGCGGGTATTAGGGCGGCGGGCGCGGCCTGGAGGAGGGAGATAAAGCCGGTGAAAGCGGGGTGCGGCGCGCCGGGAGGAGCCCGGGCCCGTGAGGGGCATGCGCCGGCCGCGGCTCCGGGAGGAAGGGTGAGGGCGGCCGGCGCCGTCGTCTTTATCTCGGCAGGCTCAGATTTATCTCCAGGGTTCATCCTGGGGAAGTGTGAAGAGGAAGAGGAAGAGGAAGGAGAGGGGGGGGGGGCTCTCTCCACTGCCCAGCTCCGCCCCCCCTCTCACCCCCCCCCTCCCAGCACAGCACCTCAACGACCCCCGCTACGCAGCGAGACGGTGCTGGAGTGAGGTGGATTGGGAGGTTAGTGTGTGTGGGTTGGCGGGGGGGAAGTGGTCCAACACCCTGGAGGAGAGTGAAAGAGTGAGAGAGTGAGAGATAGAGAGCCTGAGGCGGCCTTAGTTACAGCGTTGAATACCTGAACGCACGGCTTTGATGCCTGGTTGCCGTGAACCTTGATGGCCCCTGCACACACACACTCACACACGACACACCAACCAACCATCCACAGACACACAGCTTCCCACGTGGTATCCTGACCGCCGGAACTGACGCGCTGACAAGCGGCGCGCGCACAAAAGGAGCACCGGGGACGCGCTATGAATGGCGGCGATGGAAGGATGAGGAAGGGTGGGGAAGGGTCGGGCGGCAGGGGGAGGGAGGCCGGGCACGGGGGCGAGGGGGGGGGGCACTGTCCCTCCAGTCGGCGATACGTAGTGGGCGCCGGTCATCGGTCATTGAGCGCCGTCTTAGAACTGCCTACATCAGAGGGTGCTGTGAGTGGAGCCGGGCCGGGAGGCGGGGGAAGGGAAGCGGGGCGGGGCGGGACGGGGCCGGGACGGGGCCTGGGGCGCCGGGTCGGGGTATCGTCGCTGGCCAGCGTCCGCCCGCTTCCACCGCCTCTGCCGATAAAAACCTCACAGACAGGCCGCGACGGTGGCGCCGCCGCCGCCACTTAGCGCCGCGACCTCTGGCGGCGTCCGCGGCTGCACTTCCGGTGCGCCACTTCCGATGTGGCGGCGGCCGAATGGACGCTAAGGGGGTTCGCATGGTTAGTGGGTTGTGTTGTGTGGGGCGTGGATGGGTGTGGAGGGAGGGGAGGCGGGAGGGTGGGGGTGATGATGGGGAGGAGGGAGGAGGAGGGAGGAGGAGGTGGAGGAGGTGGAAGAGGTAGAGGAAGTGGAGTAGGTGGAGGAGGTGGAGGAGGTAGAGGAGGTAGAGGAGGAGGAGGAGGAGGTGTAGGGGGAGCGCTGGAGCCGGGGTGAGGAGGTGTGTGCTCTGCCGACCGTGGCCGTCCGCCATCCGGCCGATACCGGCGGAGGGGTCCCCGGCTCACGCCCGCCCCGCGACCGGCCCGCGCTTATCAGGGCCCCGAGTGCCGCCGAGTACCGCCCTTCACATGTCAGGGATTTGCCTCGACATCACTCAGGGGAGGCCACCAACTGCCCCGTGGATACCGGCCTGAATATGGACATGACCTCCCCCCTACCCCTCCTACACATTCCCTCACACCTACACCTACACACACACACACTACACAAACTACACAAACTACTCTCCTCTCACTTCAACATGTCGCCCTGACTTAACAGTTGGCCGCCTCGGCTTAGAGTCGCCTATTCATGCCATCCAGCGCCTCCCGTCTTCATCACACTATTTACACTATTATAATGGCTACTATCTCGTCAATTCCCCCCCCCCCCCACCACCACCACCACCCTCCATACCATCACAGGGTGTGCACCTTTTTATATTCATCAAATGCTCCATTCCATAAAATTCATACAACGAATGATGATACTGTAGTGGTCTGCACTGACCTCTCAGGCAAGGAACCACATAGACAGGTAGGCGTGGGTAGTGTGTTGATATCAGGGAGCCTAGGTGGTGTAATGGTTAGCACACTGGCCCAGAATGCAAAGAGATGTGGGTTCGAGTCCCACTCTAGGCACAATATTTCCCATTTTCATCACCCCCACGACACTGGTTGCCGTGATCAGGATCTTGTACAAGCTTTGCGCTGTATGGTTGTTGAACCTACCCTGTGTATGTATGTGTTAGTGCATTGCCTGTATGTATGTAATTGTAAGCATTACAAGACTTACAATTCCAGGGGGACGAGTGTAGTGGTCTGCACTGACCTCTCAGGCAAGGAACCACATAGACAGGTAGGCGTGGGCAGTGTGGTCACATCAGGGAGCCTAGGTGGTGAAATGGTTAGCACACTGGCCCGGAATGCAAAGAGATGTGGGTTCGAGTCCCACTCTAGGCACAATATTTCCCATTTTCATCACCCCCACGACAATACTATTGATAAGAATCGCATGTTACTTTTTAAGGATCTTATTTCAATGAAGAGAAGGGTTCATTTTGTGTAGACAGATTTTAAGGTTTTATTTTTGCGTGCTTATTTTATTTCACCTTTTTTAATATTCATAAATAAGTTGTTTTATAAGCATTTTTCGAATAGATTAATTAAATTATGGTTGTTGTTAAAAGCCGCCTATTTGACAGATTCTTCTGGTTAAATACAAAATCGATCAAAAGTATGTGTCCTAGGAATGAAGAGAATTTCATCGGTAGATTGTTTTTGTCTATTCTAATCAAGAATTTCATTTTGTTAGCCCTTATCGAGGAATATATTACAATCTCTCTAAAGATGAGAGTGAGGGAGATTGTGTACTTTCATCTTCACCCAAAAGACCATTCTCATTTTCATTTTTACCCAAGAGAGAGTTTGCTTAGTTCCAATTTTACCAGGAGAGATATTGCTTACTTTCATTTTCACCCAAGAGGGACTGACTACTTTCAAATTCACCCAAGACAGATATCGCTTACTTTCAAAGTTCCATTTCCAACCCCGCATATAAACACTAGCCGAGCGCGCTCCCAGAAGGGAGGGCCAAGTGAGTTAAAGCGTCCATCTCCCGTGCTGGTAGACCGTGGGTTCGAACCTTGGTCTAGTCAAACCAATGACTTAAAAATGTATACTTGTCGCTTCCTAGGCAGGCGCTCGGCACTAATAGGATATTGCAAGGACTGGTTGGCTCAGTGTCAGGATAATGTGACTGTGTGGGAAATCAGGTCATGGTGACAGCGGCCTGGTTTCCCAGTGGGACAGCACTATAAAGTCGCCATGAGTGCGCACTGTCACAAGTCAGTACCCGTCCTGATATGACCTTATATATTGCTCGGACGCAAAACAAAAACAAACAAAGCCAGCCAGCCGAGTGCGACAGCAGTTTCCTGAGTCAGGTACCACTTCTTACTGTACTACTCATGCGCACTGACCACCACTTAATATTTTAAAAACTGGCTGGCAGGGGAGGAGTAGGCTACCAGCGCTTGACCGTTACCGTGACCAGCGATGCGTGACAGACGCTGACCCCACAACCCCTATCATAACCACATGCATCCTCCAAGACAGGCCCCTGCATCTGGTTAGCATAATGATAATCCCATATCTGCTAGTAACCGTCTTGCCACAACCCCCTCCCCCACCCCCTCCACCCTCCACCTTCCCCCCTCCCCTGTCAACCCCGACACCATGGGAGATTCCCGTTAAGTATTTTCTCTGGGGTTTTTTCAAACTCATTTTTCATTGTTCATATGTGACCCATTGGGAAGGGAAAGCGTGGCAGAAGACTTGTATTTTAACAGTTGGCCAAGACATGATTTGTGGCTGACAATGAGTGGCAAGTCCATAGCTGATAAGAAGTGGATCTACAAAGATAGATGTGGCTGCTTTGTAGAAACTGCCAAAAGTTATAAATATAAGAGAAGTATTTAGTAGCCACATCTCTGAATGCATATATTATAGATATAATCTGTGTTGCAGAAGGTCTCCCTTACCGCCATCACACACGAGGTATGACTAATTAAAGTACCTACGGATACAAATAATAACATATGGTTATATCGGTTCTGTGCGGCTACACTAGATTGCGTCTCTGTCCCTCTCTCTCTCTCTCTCTCTCTCTCTGTCTCTCTCTCTATCTATATATATATATATAAATGTGCCTACATCAAAAGGAGAAACAAGGCGGAGATGGGATGGACAATCTGTATTGCTTGTCTGGCTAGCAATTATATGCTTACCGGTTAAAGTTTGAAAGCTGGCCAAAGACTGACCAATATGGCGGCTCGGCGGCCGAACCCGCCGTTTTGGCGCCACTTGGACAATATTGGAATAATTAATATTACAGAATGATAATAATAATAATAAGTACTTTAACTCCGGCATTTATATACGCATAATATATTATACTCCTTGTAATTATATATATATATATATATATATATATATATTACCACTGCGACATTGGCACGGTTACTGTTATCTTCAGTCAGGAACGGGGTAATGTCATAGCGCGTGTTATGCACGTTTAAGCAAATATGCAATTTCTTGTCTGCTCGCTATTCATTATATATATATATCACACATATATTATATACATATATTATATATATATATGTCGTGGGGTTGATGAAAATGGGAAATATTGTGCATAGAGCGGGACTCGAACCCACATATTTTTGCATTCCGGGCCAGTGTGCTAACCATTACACCACCTAGGCTCCCTGATATCACCATACTACCCACACCTACCTGTCTATGCGGCTCCTTGCCTGAGGTCAGTGCAGACCACTACACTTGTCCCCCTAGAATTGTAAGTCTGTTAATCCTTACTATTACATACATACAGGCAAGGCACTAACACATACATACACAGGGTAGGTTCAACTACTAGTACTATACAGCTTGTAGCTTGTACAGGATCATGGTCACGGAAACCAGTGTCATGGGGGTGATGAAAATGGGAAATATTGCACCTAGAGCGGGACTCGAACCCACATCTCTTTGCATTCCGGGATAACCATTACACCACCTAGGCTCCCTGATCTCACATACTACTAGATTTATACATACACATTTATATATATATATATATATATATATATATATATATATACAGTAAAAGTTTTAAACTAAAACCTCTCTAACTCTAAGTCGACCGACCTTGGGATCGACTTTAAGTGGTCCATTTAGGGAGGTGGTCGGTTTAAAGAGTTAGAATATGGTTACTATGGTATTGTTGGGACCCAAATAAAGTGATCGATGTAGGGGAGTGGTCAATCTGTCGGTGTGGTCGGTTAGAGGTTTTACTGTATATATATTGTATGCACAAAATCATATATATAAATTCATATACACATAAATCATATATATGAATTCAATTAATATATATATATATATATATATATATATATATGAATTTCTGTGCATATAAATACATATAGTTCTTTGTTCTCCCATAGATTTATAATTATAGGGCATATATTCCCTGCACCATACCTGAACAAAGGCGCCGATGCGTCCACCACCGCTCCACACATACACACACACCTATACATGCACATGCACACATCTACACACACTTCCAGACCAGAAGAATGCTATGCTACACAGTTATACACGCGTCTAACGCCAATTAACATGCGCGTGTACCGGCAACACTATAAAGCGCACGTAGTTTTGTCATCGGGGAGCGGGACATTGAAGGCAATCCTACCCTAATTAAACCCCGCCCGCTCACCACCCACCACCCACTCACACACCCACACCCTTTGAAGTGGCCGGTAGGGGGCAGACATGAAATACCGCTACACTCTTTATGAGTCGGCTGATGTCCCGCGGCAGGTGCGGGTGGGCGGGTAAAATGTGACCGGGTGCGGGTAGATGTGATGGGTGTGAGTGTGGGGAGTGGGGATGCGTGTGTGGTAGGGAGGGGGAGGGGAAGGTGCGCATGCTCACACACCACTTATGTAGCTAATCTGGACCTGTGCGTGTGCGTGTGCATGTGCGTGTGCGTGTGCGTGGGACAGTCAGTGTGCGCTGGGGCATTGCGTATTGAAGCCCCAGCTATATAGGACGCAATGCACACAATTATATATACACATCTACACATCCACACATCCACACACTCGCACACATCCAATACATACACATCGTCACGCGCATCACACACTCACACACACACACACTCACACACACACACTCACACACACGTCGAGTCGGACACAAGAACCGGGAGTTTCAACCTATAGGAAGGAACCGGGCGTGGTGGCCGAATCGGTAGAGCGCGGGCCTCGTGTGCGGCAGATCGGGAGTTCAGTTCCCGGTCGAGTCAAACCAATGACGTAAAATTGTTTATACGTGTCGCCTCTTGGGCTTGGTGCCTGGCATTAATAGGATAGGGCAAGGATTGGTTAGCTCAGGGTCAGGATAATGTGTTTCATATTCTGGCAACATCTAGGGTTTATATCAGGAAAGGTACCGACTTATAACAGAGCACACTCATGGTGACTTTATAGTGCTCTCCCACTGGGAGAACAGGCTGCCAGCACTTATGACCTGATATCCCACTCAATCACATTATCCTGTCACTGAGCCAACCAGTCCTTGCTGTATCCTAATAATGCCGAGCACCTGGCTAGGGAGCGACACATATTAATTTGATAAGTCATTAGTTTGACTCGACCAGCGTTCGAACCCATGGGCCCAAATCCCACGATCAACCAAAACAGGAGATGGACGCTCAACTCATTTGGTCATCCCATCTGCTGAGTGAACTAGGTGCGAGGGGGGGGGGGGTGCCGGGGGATGGGGGGGGGGGTGAAATGTGTGTGGGGGGGAGGGACCTCTCGGTGAATGATTAGTGAACGGGTGTATGAACAATCTCGGCACTCTGCGTGACAGTAGACAATTACACAGGGTGCATGCTTGTACATGTACCATCCCCTCCTCCACACACGCACGTATATATAACGGACGTACACACACCCCGTGTGTGCGCGCGCACCGGCCGGTCTCTAAGCACCCAACACCGTGTAAAGAGGGGTCCAGGACCATTATGCCAGAGCAGAGCGCTGCTTGTAAAATAACTGCACACCACCCATTCGCGCATTCACGCATTCGCGCATTCACGCACACCGCCAGCACCCGCATCACACAGTACAAGGCTTCTCAAGTCGGGATGTTCACCTAACTGATATGGCTAATCGGGCTCGGTTGGACAGCTATCGCAGGCAGCTCTCCCTAGATACTATATATATA
>CM059192.1:41298635-41370081 GCA_030323885.1 Branchipolynoe longqiensis | reverse complement strand
ATTCCGTAGAAGTAGACCCAGTGGACGACTCAGAAGAAGAATATTTCCTTTTCTTCTTCTTTTTGGACTTAGTCTTCCGCTTTTTGCGCAAACCAGACTCTGCCCGCTCCTTGGTGAATTCATCACCCGAAGAAATCACCTGTTTCTTCTTCTTTCTCCGTTTAGGAGAAGGAGGAGGAGGAGCCTTAAGCTCCACCGCCGAGTCTGTGTCCATGAAATCTTCAATAATCTCCGACACTCGGCCTACGCCGCTTCCGAGACACAGGCGATTTTGCAGTCAAGATGTGGCTTTCCAATCTTGCAAAGCGAGCCTCCCAATCTGGAGGCGCAGGCACATCAGGCACTGCGTCCTCGTCCGGGTCGGAGAGGATATGCGCCCGGGCTGTGTCGACGGCCCTGCCGACAACACAGGTGAGGAGTCGTACTCCTCGTCCACTCCACTCGGAACACGCCCCTCGGCTGCTGCTGCACCGCGCTTACTCCGCTTCGTGGCCATCGGGAACTGAAACAAACATTTTTGATCCTTCCCCCCCGCATTATATATATGTCACCAATAGATTGTTTCAAAAACTCATTTGGACATCTATTGGTGTTAAAGAACGTGTTTATACCGTTATAAACACAGGCGTAATAAGTAAATAGCTAAATTTGTGCGTGGGTTGTGGTCAAGCCCAAACCTTATCGCGGGGTTCCGTGACCAGTGTATCGGCCCGCCCATCCCTCTGTTCCGCACACTTCTCCCACCTGTGACTACTACGTCAACAAGTTGGAGAAAATGCTACGAAACTCGGAGAAACGCCTGAAAAAGTTTTGTCTAGGGGAGTCTATAAAAGAAACCCAGGAGCATCTCCAACATTACTCTCTATTAGAGTACGAGAGAATTTCCACATGAGATAGGGCGAAACCCACATCTCTACCCATAGTCACACGGTGACCCGGGTGTTGACATAACCGCTAATGACCAGTTTGGTTCCTTCGCGAAACCCACTCGAGTGTTCTATCCTTGGTTGTTTATAACCAAATAACTCGTCCAAATTGGACAAACGAAAGTCTAAACTTTCCATATTGATGCTCTAATGCATCATAATTAAGCTAACCACAGTTTTTATTATACTTACTGCGTATTTGCTTGTATGTAGACTAATTTTGCCGGAGCAACCCAACGACACGTTATCCAGTCGTGAGTTGTATATGCTAATTGCTGGTACCGGACGTGCTTACCTCTCCCTAGCCTGAGGCTAGCCTGAGGCTGTTTACCGAGGTAAAATATATATATATATATATATATATATATATATATATAGATAGATAGAGAGTTCAGCCTCAAGGAATAACTGCTGTAAGTGTAAACAAACCCCTCTAAAATGTAAATTAAAATATAAGATTTGTTAAATGAACCTAATTTTAATTGTCATTAATGCCACTTTGATTGTGAATTTTTTTTATTATGGAGCAATGGAAAAAAATAGGAATGTAAATAAAAGAACATCTTGGAGGTTTAATTCCAATGTCTATTTGAATTTTTGGATTGGCGTTTAGGGGGATTTGCGCCTGACCTCGTCATATATATACACACATACACACATATATATATATATGAAGAGTTCATGCACAAAACCAGATAAACGCCAAGCCAATATTGGGAGATAAACATTGAATTCAAACCTACAAAATGTTAATTTTGTTATATTCCTTTTTTTTGTTGTTCATTGCTCCATACCCATAATGATAATATGAAAAGTGGAATTAATGAGAATTAAGATTATTTTCATGTAAACATCTTTCATTTAAACTAGATTTTTGGATTGGCATTTACGTGGATTTGCGCCTGAACTCTTCATATATACGGTGCAATGAGCGGTGGGTCACTGAAGGGGTGTGCGGTGAATAGGGCGTATATATATATATATATATATATATATATGTTATGCACTGCATCTAAGTACTCACCAATGCTGTGGGGAGAGAAATACCACAACGCAGCCAGGGAGGGGCGGATGGGCGTGGGGGGGGGGGCGTATGGTTGGGGGGGGGTGTATGGGTAGGGGGCTGGTGTGAGGAGGCGGTGGCAGTCACGGTAGCGGAGGCCGGGGAGGCAAGAGGCGGGCGGGGGGCATGGGGCGGGGGTAAGTCACGTGACCCTTATAATGAACGTAATAAGTCGCCATATGTTGGCAGCCATAGAGTTGTAAATTCTGCTAAATTTGCTTAAATTTGCTCAAATGACCCGTCATTGTCGGGAGGGCGCACCCGTGCAGATGGTGGGGGAGGTGGTGTAGGGTACGGGGGGAGTAGGGGGATGTGGGGCTTGGAGATTGGGGGGGGGGGGAGTATGGATGCAGGCGGCGTCTCCGAATACTTTGAGAATGCTACTTTCATTTATCTGCCCCTCCATACAGCATACACACTAAGTACAGTTACCACCTCCACACACACACACACACACCTCAACACACACACACCTCCCGACTCCTCCTTATACCTTATCTGCACACAATCAAGCCCCGGGGCTATGTATGTATGTAGACACTGGCCAATGAGAGTAAGGTAGCCCCCCGAACTCACCAATCATTTCCCAGCACATACCTCTCTAACCACCCCCACCACCCCACACAGCCCACACAACCCACTCCGCTCCACGTTGTTTTAGCAGCCCCCCACACCCTCACCCACCCACCCACCCACATACACACACACACCAACCCGCGCTAACCAGAAGTCCTCGCGTGTCTTAGTTTAATTTGTCAGCTACGATTTCAAACTACAAAACACACACACAAAACGCGGTCGGCGGCCAGAGAATAGAAAAGGAGAGAAAGTTCAAAAACACCCGACTAGTCATGCACCCCCCCCCCTTTCACCCCACGTGACTCCGTGAAGTTCTACATCAAATTAACTTCAGCTGTCAATTTCAATGAGGGGTAGAGGGGGGAGGGGGAACCCCGACACTACCTTCCTGCCACACTACACCCTTTATTTTTAGCTTTGATTAGAGATAATTCTGTTAAGTTCGATAATTGGATTATACTCGCCCAAAGAATCGCCCAATGAGTAAGTCTAAGTGGATAGATACATCTAAAGAGATGGGTTGAGATTTAAACACATAAATAGAGTGGGTGGTGCATGGTGTATGCTGTATGGTGCATAGTGGATGGTGGGTGGTGAGTGGTGTATGGTGTGTGGTGAATGGTGGATTGTGGGTGGTGCATGGTGTATGGTAGATAAAAGATTCACCCCGTACTTACAGTACAGGGGTGAACGACAACGTAGTCTAAATACGGGCGAAAATAGCTTTAGTATGGAACATGAAGTAGAAACTGTGGTTCCATGATCAAATGGTTACTTATATCAGCACAGAGTTGGTGAAATGGGAGAGAATGCAAAAAGACAAAATGGCGGCCAGAGAACGCTGTCAATTTCACTTTCAAATTGCATTAAAGTATATGTTTTATTATATTTTCCAACTCAAAAGTAGCGGGTAAACATGAAGACATATACAAAGAATAAATGTTGCTCCTTAGATTGTGAAATTAGGCTCTCATAACGACTCGATTCATTAGCCCGATTTTTCGACCATTTTTATATAAGGCTGGTCTTCACCCATGTAGGTGTATGGTTGATGGTGTATTCTTGATGGTGGGTAGTGTAAGTTGGTGAATGGTGTATGATGTATGTTGGATGGTATATGCGTGATGGTGGGTGGTGTATGGTGTATGCTGAATGGTATGTGGTGAATGGTGTATTGTGCATGGTGCATGGTGGGTGGTGTATGGTAAATGGAGCGTGATGTATGGTGTATGGTGACTGGTTCATGGTGCATGGTGGGTGGTGTATGGTGTATGGGTGGTGGATGGGAGAGTACGGTCTGGCTGAGCGGATGGAGGATAAGGTTTAGGGTGAAAGTGGTTGGTTGGTTGCTGGAGTTTTACGTCCAGGCAACATCTAAGGTCCTATCAGGACGGAGGATGAAAGTGGAGTCGGCTTAAACTACGGGAAACCCTGTAGAGCCTGTTTGTGTACGTGCCTGATGTGTGTGGAGGAGAGAAGAGGGGGAGGAGGACGTCGGGTGATAGTAAATGACGCTACCTTCTAATCAGGCCAATTTTAATTAGCCGTATCAGCGGTGCGTTGGGTAAGCCGCTATCGGTTTATATTAACAACGGGTTTGAGGGCGTGGAGGATGGGGCGTGTGTATGTGTGTGCGTATATTGGAGGTGTGTGTGTGTGTGTGTCGGTGGGTTATGGGCGTGGCATTATCAGTGGCTAAGAGCAAGTGCTTGCGGGGGGCGGGCGGGGGGGGGGGGGGGGGGGGGGGGGGCGGCTCACCGTGGACCGCTGGCCAGCCAGCCATCCCGCTGGCCCGTCCCGGCCCGCCTTGAGGCGGCGCGCCCCGGGAGGCCCGGCCCGCCTCCACGGTCCATACGACACCGCTACCTACCCGTATCACGGCCGCTCCAGGGGTGCGGGCCGCTGCTCCGCCCCGGCTCCGCTGCGCGCCGCCCGCCGCACGTCCCTCCCCCGCGCGCCATCCAGCCGCCCCCGCCCCCCCCCCCCCCCCTCCTCCTCCTCCTCCTCCTCCTCCCGCGATGCCGCTAATCCATGCGTGAATGCGTCGTCACAACGCTCGACCATACCAGGAGGTGAACTTACATATGACACACTTCCTACATTATCGCCCATTATAAGTAATAGTTACACACTGCCTTTTATCACTGCAGCCTACTACATTCACAGTTCACGATTGATGGATTAATTGATTAAAGCTGCATGGTCCGATCAAAACATCAAATTTTCAACAACAAAAACAATTATCTAGATTTGATTCTGCATATCTAACTTTGATACTAGTGCACTTATTAAACATTTGTCATCACACATAAGGGAATACTTAGTCAATTCAATAGAACCTGTCACTGCATAAGCCTATGGTGTTAGTGTTTTAGCAAGCTTGCCAAAATTAATTTCGCACATTTGCACTTCAAATCTCTCAAAAGTTAGCCATTTAAAACAAAAGTTACTTCAATCTAATGTAAGCTAGTTTATAATGATCAACCTAATATTGTTATCTCAGGAAATAATAGAAACTCAATATCATCGGACTGTGCAACTTTAATTGATTGGGATTATTGCTGTTCGTTTTGTCACAGCAAGCAAACTAAAGTCATATCTAGACGGGCAGCGAATTGTGACAGCGAACACTCTTATGCTAGGTACACACCTACCGTTTTTCCGCACCCACCTACCATATACGATCTAAAACTGCCCAAAAGTCATGAGGTGTGCGCTCCCCTAGCACACCTACCAATTGCGATTCGTGACTTAAAACTCAGTTTTAGGGCTAAAACTGCTTCCTTACGATTGCGATTCGCGATTCGAAAAATGAATCGGCCCGTTTTCAGTTTTAAGCGGGTCGGGTCAGGTCGCGAGTTTTAGTGCGCGAATCGTATATGGTAGGTGTGTACCTAGCACTATGCTAGTCTTACTAGCCTTAGTGTCTATATAGTGCTGCCCGACTGGAATGCCCAGCATGCCACATCATCCTGGCCGCGATATCCAGCTAAGTCCTAATATCCTGACACATTCTCGAACCAGTCCTGACCACCAAGCAAGGTTGTGACAAGTACAGATGTTACTCAGGCTTATGTTTGACACAGTCGGGGATCGATCCCCAGGACAAAAGGTTCAACTCCTGGACAGGATGCTGGTGCTGTAACCACAATGGCTACTTAGTTCATTCCATTTGCCATTTCCGCCGTTTTGTTTATTTGGACAAACTGGAGAAGTATTAATAAAACAGTTGTTTATAATTCTGCATGATATATGCCATCACCTCTGCCAATTTGGATTTCCACCGCTGTGTATAACTTACAGCGTCATCAAAGGCCAGTTGCTCTCATACCATGTCTATGTGGTGTGGAAGGTTAGAAATCCCTTGGGTCGGAAAAAGTGCAGGCTCAGGCTTTCTACCAACCAATTGTCTAATGGTGAAAACAAGTCTATTCAGACTTATTCATTATACTGATAGGCAGTATAAATCTTCAATATAAAACATATACATGTATATGTGTATGTATATATGAGCACCGATGCGGTTATATATAGCACAATATTATATATAGCGCCATATTATTTATAAATTATAGCACCGATCACATATTATATACCACGTAGCCTGAGGAGCCAACATATAGCATGATTGGGTTCAGGCTAACAATTTTAACTAGTTTATTATGTGTTGCCTACATCTAGAATAGCCATATAGTTTGTTTTTCACCGCAGAGGTCAATGCAAACGCAGGAGTCAAACGACACCACACATTCCAAAGCACTGACAAAAATGACACACGCAGATATACACAGACGGGACTTGAACAAACTTATATTACCTAGCACAACAGGCGCCTATAAAGAGTGAGTGGGTGGGTGGGTATGTGTGAATTAAAATGGGTAAGGCTCTTTCTAAGGTGGAGAGTAAGGAGAGGGTGCGGCAGGGGGGGGGGGGGGGGGGGGGGGGGGGGGGGGGGGGGGGGTAGCCGGGCGTTTGGGACCTGCCCCACATTCCCAGCCGCGTGCACGAGACTAGTTCCTCCGCACGCACCTAGAGGGCGTGTTAGGTCGGGCCGTGTTTGAGGCAGACGACAAACACAGCGAGGTTTTGCATTGTGCAGCCGCCACACACCATCAGCCTCACACACCACCACCATCACACACCACCACATTTACACACCACCACAATCACACACCACCACATTTACACACCACCACAATTACACAGCACCACAATTACACACTACCACCATCACACACTACCACATTTACACACCACCACATTTACACACTACCACAATTACACACTACCACCATCACACACTACCACATTTACACACCACCACATTTACACACTACCACCATCACACACCACCACCATCACACACTACCACATTTACACACCACCACAATTACACACCACCACAATTACACACCACCACCATCACACACCACCACCATCACACACCACCACATTTACACACCACCACATTTACACACTACCACAATTACACACTACCACCATCACACACCACCACCATCACACACTACCACATTTACACACCACCACAATTACACACCACCACAATTACACACTACCACCATCACACACTACCACATTTACACACCACCACAATTACACACCACCACCATCACACACCACCACCATCACACACCACCACAATTACACACTACCACAATTACACACCACCACAATTACACACCACCACCATCACACACTACCACATTTACACACCACCACAATTACACACTACCACCATCACACACCACCACCATCACACACTACCACATTTACACACCACCACAATTACACACTACCACCATCACACACCACCACCATCACACACTACCACATTTATTCACCACCACAATTACACACCACCACAATTACACACTACCACCATCACACACTACCACCCTCACACACCACCACATTTACACACCACCACAATTACACACCACCACCCTCACTCTCACACATCACCACCCTCACACACCACCACCCCCACACACCACCACCCTCACACACCACCACCCTCACACATCACCACCCTCACACACCACCACTCTCACAGTGACACACCACCACCTGCACAGCACCACATTTACACACCACCCCTTATCACACCACCACCCTCACACACCACCACCCTCACAGTCACATACCACCACCCACGCACACCACCACACTAACACATCACCACCCTCACACACCATCAGCCTCACGCACCACCACCCTCACATCACCACATTTACACACCACCCCATCACACACCACCACCCTCACACACCACCACCCTCACACACCACCACCTTCACACACCACCACCCAAGGACCAGACGGGATGGCCGAATGAGTTAGAGCGTCCGTCTTCCATGCTGGTAGATCGTGGGGTCGTGGGTTCGAGTCCCGGTCGAGTCAAACCAATGACTTTAAAATTGATACTTGTTGCTTCCTAGCCAGGCGCTCGGCATTATTAGGATAGGGCAAGGACTGGTGTGCTCAGTGTCAGGATAATGTGACTGAGTGGGATACCAGGTCATGGTGCCGGCGGCCTGGTTTCCCAGTGGGACAGCACTATAAAGTCGCCATGAGTGCGCACTGTCACAAGTCGGTACCCGTCCTGATATGACCTTAGATGTTGCTAGGACGTAAAACAACAACAAACAACAAACAAACACACCACCACCCTCACACACCACCACCCTCACACACCACCACCACCATCACACACCACCACCATCACACACCACCACCCTCACACACCACCACCCTCACACACCACCACCCTCACACACCACCACCCTCACACACCACCACCCGCACCCACTACCACACTAACACACCACCCTCACACCCCACCACATTTACCCACTGCCACCCATACAGAACACCACCCACACACACCACCACATTTACACACCACCACACCATCATCCCCAAAACGTATATATATATATAGAGTTCGCCTTTTATATTGGAGTCATTTGTAAATAACAACAAAAATAAATAGGCTTTTTGCGTTTGTTCAACAGAGAGAACATCATATTCCTCGATGGGAGAGGTATGTGTGTCTATTTTGTAAGTGTGTGTCTATTTATGTGTATTTCTTTACGTGCTTATGTGTGCTTGTGATAAATGCGTTTTATTTATGTCAATAAACCATAATTAGACAATTCAGTTTCAGCTCTTACCCTTATCGGGGTCGGGTAGTCCACCACACGCTAATTGCAGGGGTGTGGGCTTATACTTATAAGTTATAGGTGGATGCATCATGCATTGTGTATGTTGCACCTGTTTACACCCACATAAAAACCCGCCTCCATTGAGACGAGGAAACCGAAATAGCAAATTGCAGTGTCGACCCATAGACGTAATAACTATATTATTTTCGAGTGCTACCTATGGTATTCTTTAGGTTTGGAGTCAAAGTGCTGGGATAGATCTGATTGGAAGTTAAAGTTGCGTAGTCTGATGGTTTTGAGTTTCTCTCATTTTCTGAGATAAGCATATTAGGTTGATAATTATAATCTACCTTACGTTTAGCTTGAAGTAACTTTGATTTCAAATCGCTAACTTTTGAGATATTTGAAGTGCAAACGTGCTAAATTAATTTGGGCAAGCTTGGCAAAACTCTATCACCATAGGCTTCTGCAGTGACAGGTTCTATTCAATTGCCTCAATAGTCCCTTATATGTGATGACAAATGTTTAATAAGTGCACCAGTATCTAAGTTAGATATGTGGAAAAGAATCTAGATAATTGTTACTGTTCTGAAAATTTGATGTTGTCATCGGACCATGCAGCTTTAACTACGGAATGTGGAGGAAAAACAGTTATATTAGCAAGGGCGTCACTGTGTTATATACGATTGGTACGTCAATCTGGAGAGGTATTCGTGATGAGGAAAGAAGGGAGAAAGAGAAATATATGGGTTGTATCAATTATCTTCACACAAAAAGTTACAGAAGGGAGGAAGGAAGAGCGGAAACAAGCGAAGGGACAAATGGAACAGGAAGAAGAGCGGAAACAAGAGAAGGGACAACGCGAACAGGAGGAAGAGTGGAAACAAGAGAAGGGACCAAGGGAACAGGAGGAAGAGTGGAGACAAGAGCAGAGACAAAGGGAACAGGAGGAAGAGTGGAAACTAGAGAAGGGACAAAGGGAACAGGAGGAAGATCGAAACAAGAGAAGGGACAAAGGGAACAGGAGGAAGAGCGAAAACAAGAGAAGGGACAAAGGGCACAGGAGGAAGAGCGGAAACAAGAGAAGGGACAAAGGGAACGGGAGGAATAGCAGAAACAAGAGAAGGGAAAAGGGAATAGGAGGAAGAGCAGAAACAAGAGAAGGGACAAAGGGAACAGGAGGAAGAGTGGAAACAAGAGAAAGGACAAAGGGAACACGAGGAAGAGCGAAAACAAGAGAAGGGACAACGGGAACAGGAGAAAGAGCAGAAACAAGAGAAGGGACAAAGGGAACAGGAGGAATAGCAGAAACAAGAGGATGGACAAATGGAACAGGAGGAAGAGCAGAAACAAGAGAAGGGACAAAGGGAACAGGAGGAAGAGCAGAAACAAGAGAAGGGATAAAGGGAACAGGAGGAAGAAGGTGCATGATAGGAGGAGAAAGAGAAAAAGAAGAAGGAGAAGAAGAAGGAGGAGAAGAAGGAGTAGAAGAAGAAGCAAGAGGAGAAGAAGGTGGAGAAGGTGGAGAAGCAGGAGGTGGAGAAGGAGGTGGAAAAGAAGGAGGAGAAGAAGGTTTGTTTGTTGTTGTTTTACGTCCTAGCAACATCTAAGGTCATATCAGGACGGGTACCGACTTGTGACAGTGCGCACTCATGGCAACTTTATAGTGTTGTCCCTCTGGGAAACCAGGCCGCCAGTATCATGACCTAATATCACACTCCTAATAATGCCCCAATGCCTGGCTAGGAAGCGACGAGTATCACTTTTTAAGTCATTGGTTTGACTACCCACGAACCCATGGGTTCAGATCTCCCGATCTCTCAAAAGAGGAGACGGACGCTCTACTCATTCGGCAACCCGGTCTGGTGGAAGAAGAAGAGGAAGAAAGGAGATTGAGAAGAAGAAAACGATGGGAACGAAAGCGAGGAAAGGAAATTTGCATGTATAAAATATTGTAGCAGAAAAGTTAGAGAAGAAAAGGAGGAAATGGGAGGTGTGTGTGTGTGTGTGTGTGTGTCTGTGTGTGTGTGTGTGTGTGTGTGTGTGGTGGGGGGGGGATAAGAAAATCGCATGTATCAACCGTCATCACAAGAAAGAAACGACGATGGGAAACTGGAGAAAGAGAAGTGGGAAGGGAACAGTAGAAACTAAAGGAGAAGAGTGAGGATGGGCATATGATAGTGGTGATAATGATGATGTCGATGATGACGATGATGATGGTGATGGTGGCGGTGATGATAATGTTGACCATGAACGTCAAAGAGCACAAAGAAGGAGGAAGAAGAAGGAAAGGAAGAAAAAGAAGAAATGAAAAAAAGTAGAAACAGAAAGAGAAGAACAGCAGAAGAAGAGGAAGGAGAAACCCACGCAACACTCTGCTGCTACTAAGTGTTACTGTTAGAATGCAGAAAAGCACTCAACAATCCACTTCTTCTAGTCTAGCATGCCTGTACGGTATGTGCTACATCACACTGCTTGCACTGCATAGACTGCATTACACTGTCTGCAGTTAATCATAGTGCATTACATTACCTGCACTGCATCACGGTGTATCAGTATCACACTGCCATCACTGCACCACTACACGCACTGTCTGCATTACACTACAGGCATTGTCTGCATTACACTAGACACACTGTATGCATTACATTACACGTACTGTCTGCATTACACTACACGCACTGTCTGCATTACACTACACACACTGTCTGCATTACACTACGCGCACTCTCTGCATTACAATACAGGCACTGTCTGCATTACACCACACACTGTCTGCATTACACTACAAGCGCTGTCTGCATTACAATACAGGCACTGTCTGCATTACACTACACGCATTGTCTGCATTACAATACACGCACTGTCTGCATTACACTACACGCAATGTCTGCATTACACTACACACAATGTCTGCATTACACTACATGCACTGTCTGCATTACACTACACACACTGTATGCATTACACTACACACAATGTCTGCATTACACTACACAAACTGTCTGAATTACATTACACACAATGTCTGCGTCACACTGCACACACTGTCTGCATTACACTACACACACTGTATGTACATCATTACGCAGCATTACACTGCCCACACTGCTTGCACTGCATTACACTGCAGTAGAGCCCCTGCACATCCCTACACTGTCTTACTGCAGTACACTGCATTGCTCTGAATTACACTGCCTGCATCGCATTACACTGTACTACACTGTATACGCTGCATTACCCTGCCTTTACTGCAGTACACTGCATTACAGCACACAGACTGCTTGCACTGCATTACAATGCCTATACACTGCATTACACTTCCCACACTGCATTACACTACACTACACTGCACTACACTGAACTTCCCGCATTACAACCCACTACATCACACTGCACTACACTGCACTACACTGCACTACACTGCACTACCCTGCACTACACTGCACTACACTGCACTACAATCCACTATGCCCTCACTAGAGGACACGCTGCCTACCTTTGGCCCTGCCCGACTTGCTGCGTCCGTACGGGTCCATACGAGCCAGGGGGCCGAGGCTGTCGTAGTCAAAGTGCGCGCCCATGGCGGCCAGGCTGACGGCCTGGTCGTAGCTGCAGGCGGGCCGGCCGCCGGCGTACTCCACCTTCCCGGCGTACTGGTGGTGCCCGTAGGCCGCCTCCTGGGCGGCGCACTTGGCGGCGTAGGCGGCCGCCTGGTAAGGGTCGGCGGCGGCGGGGTGGTGCGCGGGGTGCGCCGCCGGGTGGTACCCGGCGCCGGCCGGGTGGCCCGGGTGCGGGTGCGGGTGCGGGCCCGGCCCACCGTGACCGTAGGGACTGGGGTAGGCGTCCGGTAGGTACATCATGTCCATCGGTCAGTTGCCTCCTGCTCCTCTTCTGACGGGGTGTTATGTGTTAGGTGGGTAAGTATAATGATAACAGTGGGTGGGGTGGTCAATGTGACTACTACCAGCACTTAGTGTCTGCGTGCGCGCTCTCCTCTGTCTCTCTCTCTCCTCTCTCCTCTCTCTCCGCTCTCACCTCTCTCTCTCCCCTCCCTCCTCTCTCCCTGTCTCTCCCAACTTCTGGTGTCGATAAACACAAGGCTCGAAACTCACAACCACACAATAATACTAAAACCAATATTAATAATAGTCCAGCATTGATAACTTATTTCAAATTCAATGAAAGTGAACTATCATATCCGTCCCTTTGTCTAAGCATTGTGTTTTTCCAATAATATCACACCAATTCAATTACTGTCTGTCTAAGTAACTGTCATATATATATATCAAAGCAGTCTAGAAAGCAGATACACTGTCAATAAACGTTATGCGACAATTGACGCATCATGTCCAAGTCACTGACAATGCCGCCCCGTTCTGATGACCTTAGATGTTGCCAGGACGCAAAACTCCAATAACCAACCAACCACAATGCCAGTGTTGTGCCGCCGTTGCATCCAAACAGAGCGGAAATGGACAATACCACACCGCCTCCAGTAGTTATCCGTATTTATACCAACTCCCCCGGTGTCCTCGCCTCTCCTCCTGGTCCCCTGTCCTCCCGTGTTGCCGGGCGCGCCGGCGGGATGGCGGGCAGGGGCCCCCGTCTGCAGTCTCCTCCTCCTCCGGCCTCACCTCGCGCTGACCCCCGTCCCGGGGCTCCTCGACATGCACATCAAAGACTCCTCCTGTGTCTATGGTAATAAGTCCGACTCTAACAGCACCTCCAGGCCCGGAGGCACGCGCCCGCCGGCCGTGGAGGAAGTAGTATCCGCCGCGGCAGGCAGCAGGAGTAGAACGGGATGAGTGGTAGTAGTACTAGTAGTTGTTCTGTACCTGAAGGGCTGGAGGAAATCACCAAAATGCTCGGGGGTCGGAGAAGTTGAACATTGGTAGTTGTAGTAGTCCTGGCTTGAGCAGCAGTCCGAGAGAGGGTGTCAGTGTGTATGGGTGGGTGTCCGGGTGGGTGTCCGTGTTGGTGTATGAGTGCGTGTTTGTGTGGGTGTATGGATGGGTGGGTGTATGAGTGCAAAGTCCAAACCCTGGGTATGTCTCCAGGGATTCCACCACTGGAGGAATGAATACCTATCAATAAATTTGTCCTCCGGTGTTATACTTTTTTTTTCTTCTTAGGTGATTTAAATAACTTCTATTTTTTAAATAAGATAATTTGACAATATTTTGTATTATTTGTTACTGAATCAATATAGCATGGTGTTGAGATATTGTATCGATTTAACAATAATAATAATAATAATAGTAATAAATTTGTTAAATAAATCCCCAGTAAGGTACCAATCAATACTGGATCGGCTCCTTCGCGGTCCAATGAGCGTCTCCTCCTGCACCATGTGCTCTCGTCACGCTGATGTGTGTAGCATATACACACAAGTAAGTGTGCGTGCGGGCAATGACCCTGGGATGCAGTGTGGTGGCCCTAGGGGTGGTGGCGGTGTTGGTGATGATGATGGTGGTGGTGGTGGTGGTGATGACAGCAGACCACACCTGTGGTAGTTATAGTGGCGCGGGGGGCCCCTGGGTGGGCAGCGTTGTGGCCAGGCCAGAACCGACTACCGTTATGAATGACCAGGTAAGGCGGGAGACTCCATCACGCAGACAGACACCACCAACCAACAGTCACAGACGGTACCAGCCGACCGCCCGCCCATGTGCACTAACCGCCACTCATGCGGGGTGGCGGGGGTGGGCGGGGGAGGGCGCCGGGGGTGGGCGGGGGAGGGCGCCGGGGGCGGGGGGAGGCGGGACAGCGAGTGGTGGGGGAGAGACGTGGAGAGACGGGTGGGGCCGTGGGGCGGCCGGTGGGAAGGGTATGGGGAGGAGGGGTGATGACAACTGTCACTGGCACTGCCACCAGGGCGCGCTGCAGTCACACAGCGGGCGCTGCGTGTACCTTCCTAGTTCCAGGGCGTTCCCCCCTTCCCTCCCTCCCTCCCTCCTGCTTCGACGCCGCACTGCACCGCCCTCCCTCGCTCCGCCCGCTTGCCGGGGGTCGCAGTTGCCAGTTCCGCCCGCCCGTCCGTCCACGCAGCACGTGCAGCACGTGCAGCGTAGCCGCGATGCGGTGCACACGCGGGGTGGCGGCGTCGGCGGCGACGGCAGCGGAGGTGGGGCGTCAGGCAGCGGACCGCTACCTCCCCCTCCTCCCCCTCCCCTTCCCCTTTCCCCCCTTCCTCCTCCTCCCGCCGCCCGTCCGCGCGGCACACCTCGGCCCGTCACCAATTTGTCGGCACCGCTGAGGCGTGGAGCGGGCAGCAGGTGCCCGGTAGGAGGCGTGTGATCAGCGGGATGTGAAGTTTATACTTAGCGGGCCGAGGCACCTCGATACGGTCGCAGTGTCTTTGTTCTCGGCCGCTCTCTTTCTATCTGTTGTGTCCATACCTAGTCGGGGTGCCTGTAGTTCGGTACTGCTGACATTACATGGTCCTCCTCTGCTCTCTTCTGATCTCCCCTGCTCAGCTCTCCTTTCTCCTCCTCTCCTCTCCTCTGCTCCCCTGCCTTGGTTGTCACGCTACTCTTCTCCCCACTCCTCTCGTCTCCTACATTGGTTGTCACTCTCCTCCCCTCTCCTCTCGTCTCCTCCCTCAGTTGTCACTCTCCTCCCCTCTCCTCTCATCCCTTGATTGTCACTCTCCACTCATCCCTTCTCCTCTCCTCCCTTGGTTGTCACTCTCCTTCTCTCCCTCCTCCTCCGGTGCCAATTTCCTACAGGGCCCTTAGCCACGTGATGTCACCTGGAGTCCCGAGCCTCAGCACACTCAAGTGTAGGTAGCTAGGTAGGTAGGCAGCCCCCACCCCTACGCCAAGCCGCGCCAAGGCAAGTCAAGGCAAGTCAAGTCAACGCTAGTCACTGCACTCACTCACTCTCCAGGTGTTCGCCAACTCCAGGGTCCCTCCCGATGCTCAGCCCAGTGTCGCGCTCCAAGGCGGCCCTCTCTGTCCCACACCCTCCTCCTATGTGTAAGCCCTATGTAACGCGGTGTGCGTGTGTATGCCTATACAGGCCCCCTCCTCTCCTCCCGGCGCCGGTCAGAATATATTCATTCGTCCGGGCGCTGCTGCTCGCCTTTCCCTTCAGTGTATCACAGCCCCCGCTCACCCCCGACTGACTCAGTCTCCTCCTGGCTCCTGGAGGGGGTTTCCTCCTCCTGCTCCTGCTCCCGGGTGATATGGTTACTCTAGAGTAAGCGGGAGAGCGACAAGTGTAGGACTCGGAGGAGGGGTGGAGGGGTGGTGGTGGTGGTGGTGGTGCTTCGGTTCAACCTGCCTCTCCTCTACCCCTCTCTCTGTTTCTCCATCACCAAGCCGCGTTTCAATGTTGGCAACTCTCGCATTCTCTCGTCAAATCTCATCAGGTGCTCCCTCCCGACGCACCAGCGCATGCCTGCTCGTGTGTGAGTGTGTAAATATATATATATATATATATATATACATATATATATATATGGTCTATAACGTATGATGCGAGTATAAAAATACGAAGGGAATACCTATTAGTCTATATTATTATTATTACTTCATACCATTGTTATTCTCCGTAAGACTATGCACTACCGGTGGCGCCACCTGCTCTCACCCCACCCTCCCTGGCCAACATTGTCAGTTGTGCCGGAGGATTTTTTCTTTTCTTTATTACTGGGCAAGGGCCTATAATCCTTGCCAGAGATTAAACTACTCAACCACTACCCTTGCTTTCCCCTTCATGTACGCAGTATATATATATATATATATACATATATATATATATAGTGGAACTTCTACCTCACCTGTGTTGTTTTTTTGCTACTTAAGGCCAACATCCGGTGGGTAACAACAACAACAACATTTACCCCCCCCCTCCCCACACTCCTGACCATGGATTTGAAGCTTTTATTTAAGGTGTGTGGTGGTCTTTTTCTCTCTCTCAAATTTGTCAACACTATCAGTTACCGGAAACAAATTCCTTAAACTGCGAGGACGACTGCGAAAGTTGGTTGGTTGTTGCAGTTTTACGTCCTGGCAACATCTAGGGTCATATCAGGACTGCGAGCGCGAGAGAGGATGACTGAGACTAGTGAGAGGAGTGAGAGAGAGGGCACGAGGAGACAGGATAGAGATATAAAATATTATGTACCCGTGTGTGTGTGTGTGAGCGAGAGAGAGAGAGGCAGAGAGGGAGAGGGGGGAAAGGGTGGGGGGATAAAAAGGAGAAGAGAAACTGGGAGTATTTGATCAATTCTAGTAGGAGACATGCGATTACTCGAACTCTCGCTGGAAATGGATGATGGAAACCGGGGATGATGAGAAGAATGAAGAGGATGGAGAGAGACATCATCCTCCAGCGCCCGACGACCAATCACCGTGGGGCTCCGCCTGCCTGCCCAGCCCCTCCGCCCGGCCCGGCCCCCCCCCCCCCCCCCACATCCACAGTCCTATTCGCCCCTCCCCCTTCCTCCCTCCTACTCCTAGCCAGGTGTCGTCCATCTCCTCCAGTACCCTTCAAGTGATTTACGCCCACCTCCCAGCTTAGCCCCCCCCCCCCACCCCAACCACACGGCTGTTGTACAGGTGCGACGGCGGGGTGGGGGGGGGGGGGTGCAGGCTCCCCTCAGTCTCACGCCCCCTGGTGGTGGGTGTTGTTTCAGTGAGGGGAATTACACAAATTAAGCAGTCACCACACCAGCGTTCTGCGCCACGTACAATTTATAAGACGCAATTTATGAGACATACTGAGAGTTCTGTTGGTTGGTTGTTGGAGTTTTACGTCCTGACAACATCTAAGGTCATATCAGAACGCGCACCAGCTTGTGACAGTGCACACTCATGGCGACTTTATATTATAGTGCTGCCCTACTAGGAGACCAGGGCCCATATTCATGATGCGGTGTTAGCGAGCCAAAACTGGTTTTGGTGGGGATTTCTAGGTTAGCGGCGAAAACTCAGTATGTAAACACACCGAGTGTAAGCTAACACTGCGTTATGAATACGGGCCCAGGCTGCTGGCACCATGCGCCAATATCCCACTCAGTCACATTATCCTGACACTGAGCTAACCAGTCCTTGCCCTATCCTAATAATACCGAGCACCTGGATGGGAAGCGACAAGTATCAATTTTCTAAGTCATTGGTTTGACTCGACCGGGAATTGAACTCCCAACCTTCCGCATGGGAGGCCGGCGCTCTACCGTCCGGTGCTGAACCCCGAGACCTTGAGAGTTAGCAGAGCCTTCCAACTTATCCAAGTGGGAATTAAGCAGTGTCGCTCATTACTCATGTTTATATAGTGAATAGTCGATGGGGTTTTAGCAAAACGCGGCTCCCAGACTTTTTAATCTCACGTGTCGGTGAGCGCTCATCAATTGTGGCCAACAGTCATCGGTTAGTTACCCGACAGAAGGTGGTGCGCATACCTCACCTGGGTGTGTGCTAATTATAGTTGGGTTGAAACAAGCGGTGGAATGTTAGTAAGTGGTGTGTGTAGGGCGGGTGGGGCGGGTGCTGCTGGTGGGTGGTCGCCTTGGTTGGTTGATGGGTTTGTGTAGCGTGTGGTTGGTGAAGCTGATGGTTATGATGGTTCAGGTGTGAGGGCTGGCTTGGTTTGGGTTGAGTTAAGAGTGTGTTTAGATTTGGTTTGAGTTTCGTTGGGTTGGGTTGCTTTGGATTTGCGTTGGGTTGGTTTTTGGGTAGGGTTGATTTGGTGTGGGTTGGTTTGGGCTGGGTTGGGTTGGTTTGTGTTGGTTTGTGTTGGGTTTGTTTATGTTGGTTTGATTTGGTGTGGGTTGGTTTGGGTTGGTTTGGGTTGGTTTGGGTTGGTTTGGGTTGGTTTGGGTTGGTTTGGGTTGGTTTGGGTTGGTTTGCTATGTCTTGGGTTGGTTTGGGTTAGTTTGCATTGGTTTGGTTTGGTTTGTGTTGGTCTATGTTGGGTTGATTTGGTTTAGGTTGTGTTGAGTTTGGTGGTTATGTGTTGTGTTTTGGGTTGTGCTTGGTTGGTTTGGTTTTGGTTGGGTTAGTTTGGGTTGGGATGGCTTGGGTTGGGTTAGTTAAGGCTGGGTTGGGTTCGGTTGGTTTGTGTTAGTTTAGGTTGGATTCGGTTGGACTGGGTTTGGTTGGGCTGGTTTGGGTTTTCTGTGGTTGAACAGACAGTGGCATCGGGGGGGTTGTGGTTGTTGTGTGAGGTCACTGCGCTTCTTGGTTGCAGGTGAATGACTTCATAAATGAAGGGTGTACGACTACGAGGCTTCAGCCTTGGCTTGACCCCCAACTCCTTCAGAGTATGCAAAGTCGACTCCAGTCTAAGCAACGCACTGAGAATGCATATATGTCTGTTATCTATCGATATCTGTCTACTTCTCTATTGACTGTCTGTGGGGGCAGCGCACCCAGCGGTGGTACGTGTAATTAGTCGCCAGTCTCCTGTAAATACGAGGACGCTGTAGGGACGCACACCACGTGACCTTCAGGAGTGAGACGCTGGGACCTGGTTGCACCAAGGGTCCAGGGGAGGGGATGGAGGGGTAGTGGGAATAGGGGATGGAGGAAGGAGGATGTGAGAGAGGGAGGCAGGAGGATGGGTGGGAAGAGTTGGAGAAGGGGGGGGGGGTGGGAGGAGGAGGGAGGATGGGAAGGGGAGGGGGGGGGGGGGAGATAGTAGGAGGGAGGGAAGGAGGAGGTGGATGAGGGAGGGGAGGAGGAGGTGGATGAGAGAGGGGAGGAGGAGGGACTGGACGAGCAGGAGGGAGGGAGGAGGGGAGGAGGAGGACGAGAAGAAGAAGAAGATTGATTGATTGGTGGTTGCTTTACGCCGTGTCGGCAGCATAGGCCATATTCACGGCGAGAAATGTTTGTTTTTTGTTCAAACCATCGCTTTTACATGTAAAAGCAGACAAGCAGTTATGTGCCAATAGAGACTCATTAAATTAGAAATCTCACAATCATATATTTGTGGTCAAGGGAAACAAATTCCCATAGAAAAAGAAAAGTTTTATTAATAATTGATAGAATTTATTGAGTAAACTATATGAGGTGGTACAGTCCAGCTGCCCTCAGAAAGGCTAAAATGTGCTCTTGTTTTCTATAGGGGATTGGAGAAGAAGACGAAGAAGACGAAGAAGAAGAAGAAGAAGAAGAAGAAGGAAGGGAGAGAGAGAGGAGACGAGAGAGGGGAGACGGGGGAGGGGAGGAAGTGGGTGGGACAGGGTGGGAGGAGGGAACAGTTTGTTTGTTGGGGTTTTCTATCCTGGCGACATTTAGAAAGGAGGAAGGTGGAGGGGGAGATTGGAGGGAGGGAGGAAGGATGCTGGAGATGGAGGGAGGATGAAAGAAGGCTGACGGTTGGTTTGTAAGGGGGTTTTACCTCCTAGTTGCAGCTAAGGTCAGAATCAGAATGGTCGGGGGGGGGGCAGAGGAATCGGAACTGGATGGTGAGTTTGTTTGTTTGTTTGTTGTTGTTTTACGTCCTAGCAACATCTAAGGTCATATCAGAGATGGAGTAAATGGTAGTGATGGGAGGATTTCGATAGAGGATATGTGTCGGCGGGGGGTGGGGGGGGGGGGGGTAGACATGGGTGCAGGAGCGAGAAGCTGGTGCAGGTGAAGGAGGGTATAGGATGAGAGAGGGGTAGTCGGTTACTGGAGGAGCTTGGCCACCCAGTCATTACCGGCTCTTACCGCTACCAGCCCCCCCCCCCCTCCACACCCACTGTCGCCGCTTCACGGTCGCTTTCCATCCTGCGTTAGGGCGTCAATAAATAAAAACAGGTTCCGCACACGAAGAAGGTCCCAATCTGTTGACTCCTCCACGGTGTCGGGCCGGCCGCCCACCGTGGAGGGGCTGGGTGTGTAAGTGTGTAAGTGTGTAGGTGTAGGTTTACACGGGCGGCATCAGGGGTGAGTGAGACCGGGTGGGGGTGGGGGGGGGGGGGTCCCAGGTAGGTTTAGAGCGTAACCAGTAAGAGTAAGTTGTACCAGATGGGGCGCCAGGTAACCACATGGTGTTTGTGTGTGTTATGTATGTGGTGTGTGTATGTGTGTTATGTATTGTATGGGGTGTGTGTATGTGTGTATATATTGTGTTATGGGTGTATGTATGAATATATGCATGTGTATGTGTTAATGTATGTATGTGTATATATGCATATATGTATGCATGCATGTGTGCATGTATGTATGTATATATGTGTGTATGTATGTATGTATGTGTGCATGTATGTATGTATGTGTGCATGTATGTATGTATGTGTGATGCGTATATGTGTATGAATGTATGCATATATGTGTGCTATGTGAGTAAGCATGTTATTTTCTCTTGAAGATTTATACTGCCTAGTCTGAATAGACTTGTTTTCACCATTAGGCAGTTTGTCGATAGAAAGCCCGGGCCTACACTTTTACCGACCCAAGGGATTTTTAAGCTCCCACACCACATACAGATGGTATGTTATACACAGCGGTGGAAATCCAAATTGGCAGAGGTGGGGGGCATGGGGAATCGAACCACCAACCTTCAGATTAGGAGTCCGACCTAGAAAAAAGTCAGACACTCTAACCACTCCGCCACAGAGAACACCACAAAGGAAGGGAGAGAGGGAGGAGGCGAGAGAGGTGAGATGGGGGAGGGGGGGGGGGGACATGTATGTATGTATATGTGTGTTATGTGTGTGTGTAAGCATATGTGTGTTATGTGTATGTATGAATATATGTATGTGTGTATGTATGTATTTCTTTCTGCATGCATGTATGTGTACTGTTATGTATATATGATATATATGTGTATGTGCATGTGTGTACCAATGGTAGGCATATGTATATGTATGTGCATGGATGTATGCGTGCGTGGGTGGGAGGCGAGGGGGGGGGGCGAGGTGAGGTGAGGTGAGGGTGAGGGGAGAGTGAGGGTGAGGGAGAGGATGGTGAGAGGATGGTGAGGGGAAGGCAGGGTGAGGGGAGGGTGAGGGGAGGGTGAGGGGAGGATGATGGGATGGTGTGGGGACGGCAGGGTGAGGGAGGGTGAGGGGATGGTGAGGGGATGGTGTGGGGAGACGGAGCAGGGGGGGGGGGGGCTCTGATATGTCCCTACATGTATACAGAACACCGTCTAAGTATTAGCTATTACACGCTATTGGAGGAGTGAAGGAGGCGGAAATACCCATCCAGAAGCAGGATCTGTGATGGCGGGGTGGGATATCCGGGGGCTTGGGGTGTGAGGGGCATTCAACTATTTATTCTCACCATCGTTTAGATGTAAGTAACTTATGAAAGGGACCTGAAAGGCTATATTACTATTAGCGGGTGTCTTCCCCGTGACAGCATTTGGACATGATAATTCCAGAGTCGTCGGTTGATTGGTTGTTGTAGTTTTACGTCCTGGCAACATGTAAGGTCATATCAGGATGGGTACCGACTTGTGACAATGCGCACTCATGGCGACTTTATAGTGCTGCCCTCCTGGGAAATCAGACTGCCAACACTATGACCCGATATCCCACTCAGTCACATTATCCTACACTCAGCTAAATCATTCCTTGCCCTATCCTAGGAATGCCGAGCACCAAGCTAGGAAGCGACAAGTATCAATTTTGTAAGTCATTGGTTTGACTCGACCAGGTATCGAACTCCCGATATCCCGCACGGGAGGCCTGCGCTCTACCGATTCGGCCACCGCGCCCGGTATTCCAGAGTCGTCAGTGCCAGAGAATGAGCGCACGCTCCGGAAGAACACACATCTCCTCAGCCACAGGAACACGCGCCCCACCCACCGACCCTCAGCGGCCTCTGATTGGTCGAGACAGCCGGGCTCAATAGCCAATCAGCGGCAGGCAGACGGCCGATGGATTGTTGTCTCGCGGTGCACAAATCCACGATGAAGCGCTTATTTCTGAGCGTTTTGAATTCACCGCTTTGGCCAGTGTATGTGTATGTATATGTGTGTGGATGTAGATAGGCGTATATGCGTTTATTGGGGTTTTACCTCCTAGCAACACTCATGGTCATATCAGGACGGGAACCGACATGTGACAGTGCACACTCATGGCAATTTTACGGTGCAGACTGGGTTGGTGGCACTCAGTCACATTATCATGATACTGAGCAATCTAGTCTTTCCTTATCCTAGAAATGATATGTGGCAGACTAGATAGTGACAAGTATCAATTTGGTAAGTCATTGGTTTGAAACCACAGCGTCCTGTACCGGATGACAGGCAGTGTGCTTACCCCATTCAACCATCCCCTCTGAGCATGTGTGTATGTGTGCATACATGTTAGGTAATGTAATTATGTATGCATACATATTCATATGATGTATGCACGTGTGTATATTATGTATGGATATTATATGTGTATATTATGTATGTGTGTTACACATGCAGCATACACAAGATGTAGATATTATTAGTACGTTGCTCATCGTCATCGTCATGCTGTCGGTTGTGATGTGACAAAGACTGCTTTCATTACTTGACTGCCGCTCTCCATTCAGCTCTCTGCTGTGAGAGTGATGTCCATGAGTCAGTCTTAATGTCTCTCAGCCTCAGGTTGCTATAGCATAGTTATACCTCGATATTAACTGTTATTAAAGATGGAAAATAATATTTTGATCTTGTTAACTTGGCTATAAATCTCATCTTATTTAGACTGGAAATGACGCTCAGGTATGACTATGAGGTTTGCATTATTTGATAGAAATAATAGAAATTGATAGAATGTTAACTATTCTTAGGTTCGTTTTTTTGTAAACTTCAAACTGGCCACTGACAACGTGAATTTTGTTGAACAAAATCTGTACAGGTGCAGAGAGAGCTAAACAACGGTGTGAATGAGAAACTGACCGCCGGTAACCCGACACACACCGGGTACCGGGCGCCTCGCCAGTCTTACCCGCCAGGTGGCGTGGGCAGGGAATGGGAAGCGGGAGAGGCCAAGAGAGAGAGGGGGCAAGAGAGGTGGGCGTGGCAAGAGAGGGGGAGGGGCAAGGGAGGGGGCGAAGGAGGGGGCGGGGGAGGGGGAGGGGGCAAGAGTATTGGGGACAGGACAGGGGGACAGGACAGGGGGACATGAGAGGGGGACAGGAGAGGGGGACAGGCGAGGGGGACAGGAGAGAGGAGGGGCAGGAGAGGGAGGAGGAACGAGAGGGGAAGATCAGGAGAGGGAGAAGGGCAGGAGAGGGGGGGGGGGTGAGGAGGGGCATGGAGATTGGAGATGGAGTGGATATTGTGAGAAGCGACAGGGGATGGGATTGTCCAGGATTAGTACCAGCTTGTATCTCATCACCTTCCACCAAGCCCCCACCCCACGTCACACCGCCCATCACACACTCACCCACTCACTCACTCACCCTCCCACTCACCAACTCACTTACTTACTCACATACTTGCGCTAACCACCAGCACCGCTGCTAAAATAAACATGAGATGAGGCAAGGGCCGCTTTACCACTACCCACCACCATCCACCACCCACCACCCACCACCCACCACCCACTTCCAGCCAGCGCCGCCACCACCCTCAATTCCCATCCTCCACCAACACACCCACACACCAACACCCACACTCCTATTCCACCGGCCGGTACGTACAAGCTGGTCCCGAGGGCTGGTGTGTGTGTGAGGGGGGGGGGGGGGGGGGAGGTCCCGGGGGAGGTCCCGGGGGAGTGGTTAGTACCGCTGACACTAACTACCCCACCGGGTGAATATGTATACATGCACCCCCCCCCACCCCCCACCCTCCGCGTTAATGCCGAGCTTTTAACTGTGCCTATCGGACGGGATGGCCGAATCGGTAGAGCGCAGGCCGCCTGCGCGGAAGGTAGGGAGTTGAAATCCCAGGCGAGTCAAGAAAATGACTTATAAAATTGACACTTGTTGCTACCTATCCTGTCACTCGACATTAATAAGATAGAGCAATGACTGGTTAGCTCAGTGTCAGGATAATGTGATTGTATGGGGTATCGGGCCATGATGCTGGTGGTCTGGTTTCCCAGTGGGGCAGCACTATAAAGTTGCCATGAGTGTGCACTGCCACAAGTTGGTATCCGTCTTGATCTGTACCATGACTCGATATCCCACTCAGTCACTTTATCCTGACCCTGAGCTAACCAGTCCTTGTCCTATCCTATTAATGTCGAGTGACAGGATAGGTAGCAACAAGTGTCAATTATATAAGTCATTTGGTTTGACTCGACCGGGAACTGAACTCCCCATCTCCCACACGCGAGGGTTGCCCTCTATTGATTTGGAGCATGTTGGCGGTAAATTACACACATTATGTGATGTACAATGTATTATGTGAGTATAAAGGCATGGAAGGGAATTATTTGTTACATATGTATCAATCATTCTATATTGTTATTACGCCTCCTCGACTGTACGAATCTGACCAGTGGCGCCGCCACCGGCCTTCTTCGTCCCTAGCAGATGCGCCATTCAGTCAATCGCACCAGAGGGTTTGTTGAAATAAAATACAAAATAACTGATTTGTTTATGTTCACATATGTATTATATATACATATACAATATGCCCTATACATACTTATATTCTATTAGAATGCATATATGTATATGAACATAAACACATCAGTTATTTCATGTTATATTCACACTGCGACGTGATATCGCAATCTGACATCCAGTCTCGCGTTCTCTATTTTAGTTCCTGATTTTGACACGGTGGCGCCACCTGGTGGTGAGGTTAATGTACCTGCCAGTGACTAGGAACTATAAGCACAAATTGGGCCCTAGAGAAAGTCGAGACTCCTTCCTTTCTATGTACACACTCGAGCACCTATGAGATGGGGTTTGCTCTCTTTGGCGCAAACCAGACGGTGTCTAGGTCGCTCGGAGTGTTTAATGTTTGGACATAGTACAACACCTTATAAGTGAGGTAAACCGGACGGGATGGCCAAATGAGTTGAACCTCATTCTTCCCTTTTGGTAGATCGTGGCATTCGAACCCACATGTTCGAACCCTGGTCGCGTCAAACCAATGACATAAAAATATATCCTCGTTTTCTGCTTCTGCTAAAGTTACATAGTCCGATAGCTTTGAATTTCCATCATTTTCTGAGATGAATATATTAATTATCAGGTTGATCATTATAATCTATCTTACTTAAAGGCCCTGTCACACTACGACGTAATGACGTCAGCGTAGGGAGAACGTGAAAAACGTCGAACTTCTCGGCATAGTATGCAAATTTTGGCACAAGTTGAACATGGATGCAGCGTAGTTGACGAGAGCGTAACATCGGTAAAGCGTAGTGATAGCATCGTCAACGAGAGAGGACAACATAATTATGCTGACGGTACGTTATTAACGCTATTCGATTGCCAGAACTGCGTTGCTTTACGTTACCTTATGTTACTTACGTCATGAAATGTTGATGAAACGCTGAACGTATGTTGGATGTACGTTCAGCGTATGTTCTCCTGATGTTCCCATTACGCCGTGTGGATGTTTCCACTGGCTTTAATGTGGGTCAACATAGTGCAACATAGTGCAATGTAGTGACCAGCATTTTAATAACGACTGCCTAATGTCATCGATGTTCGCCAAATGCGTACAGAACATACGGTGAACGTACAGCGAATGTAAACCCTTACGTTGGAGTTACGTCGAAAGTTTTGAATATGTTCAAAACCTTGACACGCGCCGATGTAACACGACGTAACGTGACGTATCTCGATGTCGGTCTAACGTCATTCTGATGTCATCATAACATAACTCAACATAATGACCAAAAGTGACCTACGCCAGGCTTAGGTTGGCTCTTACATCGTAGTGTGACAAGGGTATTAGTTTGATGTTTGCATGCATTTGCTTTTATTAAATTACTAACATAGGAGATATTTGAGTTGGAAACATGCCAAATTAATTTTAGTATATTTGTCAAAACTATAACCCCATAGGCTTCAGCATAAACAGGCTCTATTAAATTGACTTAGAATTCCCTTCTGTGCATTAACATGATATAATAATTGTTTTTTAAGTGCACCAATTTATACGATAGATATGTAGGTTCAAATCTAGATTTTAGCTGTGGACAAATTAATGGTCTTTAAACATATACAATTCTTATTTCTAGTTCGACTCCGAGGTTCAGGAGCGAGGAGCCAGCATCAGAACACCCCAACTCACAAGCTCGACATAGTACAATACAGTCAAACCTCTTTAAATCGACCGACCTTAGGACCGACTTTAAGTGGTCCATTTAGGGAGGTGGTCGGTTTAGGGACTTAAAATATGAGTACAATGATATTGTTGGGATCCAAATAAAGCGATCGATATAGGGGGGGGGGGGCGGTCGATCTGTGGAGGTGGTCGGTTAGAGAGGGTTTACTGTACTCATGAATAAAATCAACACATCAAAGTTCCTCCATGAAAAACTCGGGTTGGATAAAGGCACAGAAACAGCATACCCATACCCCAATCCTCCCCGCTCTTACCCACTTTCCTCCACACATACACCCTCCCCCCCCCCCCCCCCCCCCCCCCCCCCAGCATCCACTTATCTTAATTTGCGTAATTAGGCAACATTATAACGAGCCCGTCGGGCCGCCCTTTTTTAAGTCGGGTCCCGTTACCGGGTCCGGAAAACTCCGACCTCAACACACTCTCCAGGGTGGTGTGTGATGAGGGAGGAGGGGAGGAGGGGAGGAGGGGAGCAGGAGAGAAGGGGAGGAGGGGAGGAGGGGAGGGGGGGGGAGGGGAGGAGGGGAAGAGGGGAGGAGTGGAGGAGGGGGGGGAGGAGTGGAGGGTGAGGGGAGGAGGGGGGAGGGGAGGAGGGGAGGGAGGAGAGGAGGGGGAGGAGGGAGGAGGGAGGAGGGGAAGAGGGGAAGAGGGGAGGAGGGGAGGTGGGGGGAGGAGGGGAGGAGGAGGGGAGGAGGAGGGAGGAGGAGGGGAGGAGGGGGGAGGAGGGGAGGAGGAGGGGAGGAGGAGGGGAGGAGGGGAAGAGGGGAGGAGGGGGGAGGAGGAGGGGAGGAGGAGGGGAGGAGGGGAGGAGGAGAGCAGGGGAGGCGGGGAGGAGGGGAGGAGGATTTACTTGGTTTACATCAAGATGGATAAGCTGGCCTTTTGTTCGCGCGCATGGTGGATTTATATAGTGTTGTCACACTGGGCATCAGGCAAAGGTAGCGACGACAAGCATCAAGGCAGTGAGGCAGTCGTGGGTTGGACTCTGTTGGGAATGGAAGCTACACAACACACATCACGACGCCTAATAATAATATAGTGATACTAGTAGTACTAGGTCCCATATTCAGTTTCACCATCGTGACTCTGAAGGTGTTAAACAAGTTGTTAGATAACCAAACAATTGTTCAACTGGCGAATTTCACAGGTGTGACACAGATATGGTAGTTGTTGGTTGTTGGTTGTTGGTTGTTGGTTGTTGGTTGGTGGTTGATGGTTGGTGGGTGGTGGTTGGTGGTTGGTGGTTGGTGGGTGGTGGGTGGTGGGTGGTGATTGGTGGTGATTGGTGGCAGTTGATGGTTGGTGGGTGGTGGTTGGTGGGTGGTGGCTGGTGGCTGGTGGGTGGTGGGTGGTGGTTGGTGGGTGGTGATTGGTGGGTGGTGGCTGGTGGGTGGTGATTGGTGGTGAATGGTGGTGATTGGTGGTGGTTGATGGTTGGTGGTTGATAGTTGATGGTTGATGGTTGGTGGTTGGCAGTTAGTGGTTGACAGTTAGTGGTTGACAGTTGGTGGTTGCTGGTGATGGTGGTGGTTGACGATCGTTGTTGTTTGTTAGTTGGTACCTTGGTCATGGGCAAACATGGAATCGGGAAATGCAACTCCAATGGTGAGCTCCTACTGGCTTTGTGCTCTGAGTTCGAACTGATAGTGACAAACACCATGTTCAAGCAGAAGGATGAACGCAAGACCACTTGGATGCATCCTCGTTCCAGGCACTGGCATATGATCGACTTCATCATCACAAGGTGCCGGGATAAGATGGACATCCACAGTACTCGAGCCATGCGTGGAGCTAACTGCTGGACCGATCACCAGATGCTAAGGTCAAAAGTGGCATTCAGAATACGAGAAAAACACAACAGGCAAGGGACAAATAAACCAACAAAGCTCAACACAGCAAAATTAAGTACCATCAGTCACAGGGAGAGCTTCGAGCGGGAGATGGACAGCGCTCTCGCACAATGGGAGGAGAAGGAAAGCCCAACACCAGATGAGGAATGGGCAGCGTTGCAACAGGTTGTATACAACACAGCTAAAACTTATCTCGGCAAGCCAGACAGAAAACATCAGGACTGGTTCGACCCCAACAATCAGGAGCTACAGAATCTTATGAGCAGAAGAGACCAAGCCCACCAGAGAGTGTTGCAGACCAGGAACACTAGATCCACCACTGCAGCATACAAAGATGCCTGCAGATTGCTACAAAAATGCACCCGTGCATTGAAGTCAGACTGGTGGGAAATGAAGGCAGAGGAGCTGCAGAGAGCTGCAGACAGAAACAACATGAAGGGCTTCTACAGCGGACTGAAGGAAGTGTGGGGACCCGTGAAGAAGGGAGCTGTTCACCTGAAATCAACAGATGGAACGGAGACCTTTTCCGACAGCAAGAGAGTTGTGGCAAGATGGAGCGAACACTTCCAGAAGCTACTCAACGTCCCTGGCGACATAGATCACGAAGCTCTGAACAACATCCAGCAGCGCATTACCAAAACATGCCTCGATGAGATTCCAACCATGGATGAGATGGCTAGAGCAATCGCCAGCCTGAAAGATGGCAAAGCACCTGGGGGTGATGGAATTCCTGCCGAGGTATGGAAGCATGGAGGAGACAATCTGCTCAACAGACTGCACCAACTAATCACCAATGCCTGGGAGGAGGGTTCTGTACCCCAAGCATGGAAGGATGCCAGCATTGTAACCATCTACAAGAAAGGTGATCGAACAGACTGTGGGAACTATAGAGGAATCTCTCTTCTTTCCATAGCAGGGAAGATCTTCGCCAGGATCCTACTCAACAGACTATCTATTCACATAACACCTGGTGTAGTTCCGGAGTCACAGTGTGGCTTCAGAGGTAACCGGAGCACTGTGGATATGATATTTTGTCTCAGACAGCTACAAGAAAAGTGCATTGAGCAGGACCGACCACTGTACATGGTATTTGTCGATTTCACTAAGGCATTTGATACAGTCGGGAGGACCGGGCTATGGCAGCTACTGAGGAAGTACGGATGCCCAGAGAAGTTCACAACTATGATCGAGGCTCTACATACAGGAATGATGGCGAACGTTAGTGCTGGAGGGGAAGTCTCGGAATCGTTCGGGGTTACCAATGGGGTCAAGCAAGGTTGTGTACTGGCCCCCACGCTCTTCTCCATCTTCCTATCAGCAATGCTAGACGAGGCTTTCCGAGACATGGGGGATGGCATCTATATACAGTCCAGACAGAGCGCTGACCTATTCAATGTCGCACACTTCAGAGCGAAGACCAAGACTACTCAGATACTGGTGAGAGAGCTACTATTCGCAGATGACAGTGCACTGGTTGCCCACTCTGCTGAAGAGACCCAGAAAATAGTGGACGCTTTCTCCGATGCATCAAAGAAGTTTGGCCTGAAAATTAACATCAAGAAGACGGAGGTGCTGTACCAACCCAACTCTACAAGAACCCGAGAGGAGGAGATCATGGTTGACGGAAACAAGCTGAACTCTGTTCCGGAATTCACCTATCTCGGAAGCACTATATCAAGTGATGGACGCATTGATGCTGAGATACAGAGGAGGATGGCCAAGGCTAGCGCATCTTTCGGCCGACTACGCCAGAGACTCTGGAACAACCACCATGTGTCCATTCGGGTCAAAGGTAAGATCTACCGCGCAATCGTGCTATCCACCCTACTATACGGAGCCGAGGCCTGGACAGTGTACAGACAGCAGGTGAAAAAGCTGCATGCCTTCATGATGCGACATCTGCGTTCAATCATGAGGCTAACCTGGAAGGACAAAGTGACGAATAAGGAAATACTCGAACGGATGGGGCTGCCCTCTATGGAAGATCTTCTGATCAAAAAGAATCTCCGGTGGACTGGACACCTCATGAGGATGTCATCAGACAGGCTACCAAAGCAGATCCTCTATTCTCAACTGTCTTCTGGCTACAGAAAGAGAGGGCGCCCCCGTCTCCGGTTCAAGGATACCATCAAGAGAAACCTGAAGCTGAGAGACATTAAGACCGACTCATGGACGCAACTCTCACAGCAGAGAGCTAAATGGAGAGCGGCAGTCAAGTAATGAAAGCAGTCTTTGTCGCATCGCGACCGACAGCATGATGATGATGATGAGATGGTGGTTGGTTGGCAGTTGTTGGTGGTTGGTAGATGGTGGTTGGTGTCGCTTGTGGTGGCCTGGCACTTTGGCGGTGGAGTGGTGGTGGAGGTGGGGGGGGGGGGATAGTGGAAGTCTGGCGGTGGGGTGGGGGATGAGGTGGACTACTGGGAGTTTGGGGGGGGGGGCGGTTATGGGGATATGGGCACGTACATGTTGCATTAGCGGGAGATAATCCTTGAAGGGGCGTGTGGGGAGCTGTGCGTTCGCGCCGGCCAGACCCAGGAGGGTGCGCGGGGAGCCCCCTGGCGGGAAGCGCGGGAACCCGCCCTGTGATGTGCTGGGAAGGGAAGCCGCGTCCGGCGGGACGCATCAAAGTCGGGCCAAGTTCAACCAAGTCCGCAGATGTTTGTGTCGCTAATAACCACACACACACACCTAACCATCTACCTACCCACCTAACTATATCCTCACCTACTTACCAAGGTCGAGAGTTCAATTCCCGGTCGAGTCAAACAAATGACATACAAGATTGATACATGCCACTTCCTAGCTAGGCGCTCAGCATTATTTAGGATAGGACAAGGACTGGTTTGGCTCAATGTCAGGATAATGTGACTGCGTGGGATATCAGGTCATGGTACTGGCGGTCTGATCTCCCAGTGGGACAGCACTATAACATCGCCATGAGTGCGCATTGTCACAAGTCACTACCCATCCTGATATGACCTTAGATGTTGCCAGGACTTAAAACTTCAACAACCAACCCACCACCGTGTACACACCTTGCGTGTATCATAACTGTACACATACACACACATTGTGTGTATTAATAGTAATTACTGAACTACTGCCAGCACTATAACAAAGGATGACCCGATATCTCACTCAGTAACATTATCCACATACTGCGCAAACCTGTGGGATATCACTATAAAGTCACCATGAGGGCGCACTGTCCCAAGTTGGAACCCGTCCTGATATGACCGTAGATGTTAGTAGGACATAAAACAACCAACCAATCAGTCATCAAAGCCGATGATAAAAGGATGAACCATCAGGGGCCGTATGCAGGAGTCAGTGTTAGCGAGGGAAAACGGTGTTTGGTGGGAATTCCGGTTTAGCAGCGAAAAATGGTATGCACGAGTCAGTGTTAGGCCTAACACCAAAGGCTTAACCGGTGTTACCTTACCCCTAAAAAATATTAGGATTAGCGAGTTTATTAGGTGCAAATCTATTCAATGCTGTCATATTTAACAGAATTACACACGCAATAAGTGAAATTTTATCAATTTAACCCTAAATTCGAAGCGTTATTAAGGCTACCGCCGCATTGGCGGCGATATTAATAGTTATATTTTCGAATCGACGAACGTAAAGTAAACAAATCGCCACCGTCACGACCGCCGTGTCGACGTCGACACCCATACTGGCCGATGTCTACGCATTGGTGGCAATGTATTAGCGATTTGTTTACTTTACGCTCGTCGATTCGAAAATATAAATATTAATATCGCCGCTGTTACGGAGGCAGCATTAATATTGCTTTGAATTTAGGGTTAATTTCCTCAAATTTCACTTATTGCATATTTAATTCTGTTAAATATGATAGCATTTAAAATATTTAAGCCTAATATATGGGTACAGACGCAGAGGGATTTACCAAATCTATAAATAACTTCACGTTTAGCTATAATGTAAGTGTTACGCGCTCATGCATATGACTTGACACAGTTCCCGACGTCGGCGATAGCTAACCGGTAATAGGCTGGAACACCAAAAGCCACTATCACCGACTCCTGCATACGGGCCCAGGAAGGTAATTCTCCAGTATACAAACATTTCGACACACGCATGCGCACGCATTCATGCACAAGTGCATACACACGCAGGACATCCGTTCTGATCTGAGTGCTTTCTCTGGAATAAATAAAACAACCCAGATTGCTGTGCAGTGTCTTTAAATAAAATTAATAAAAAGGGGACTGGAATAGCAATGGGAGATGCGGGAATAAGGAGGCGATGGGGAGAGGGAGAGAGTTGAGAAGGAATGAGAGAGGTCTTTCCCAGCAAGCCCACCCCCCAACCCCCCAACCCCACCACCCTCCCTCGCATCCCACCCACAATTAGCATAGAAAAGCGCCTAATGAAGTTGCCTGCGTGGCCTAATTGTGTCGCTCTGAGCGATGGCCGCATTTAATTGCCACCGGCGTCTCAATAGGAATCATGTCTTCATATTTAAACTTGATAAACTTTAGTGACAGGCCAGTGAGCTGCGAAATTACGTTATTGGTTGATGCCGGCCAGCGCGCCCTCCAACCCCCCTCCACCCACTCCCCAACAAGCACTGCCCCCATCACACACACACGCGCGCGCGCGGATTCGCCGTGCCGCTTCATAGACGACGCTGTAACTCACCCCCTATCCCGACCTCAACAAGCCCCCCACACCCCCACCACACACCCTCTCTCAACCCGCCGCACCCTCTTCGCCGGGCAAATTGTGGAGGATATGGGGAGGGAGGGGGGGGAGGGAGGGGGAGAGGGGGGGAGGGAGGGGGGGGGGAGGGAGGGAGGGGATGTTGTGACTGGACATGGCTTTGTCTTTGTTCTGGATCACCGTGAAGTGTTCACGGTGACGTTTAATACCACGAGTCAGTCGGGGTGTCTACGCGCGCGCACATAAGGACACGCGCAGGGGCGCCCGACAGCGCTTGCGTCGAGAGCGCGCGACGCTGAGTCCCCCTCGTGGATGTTTTGGGAACTAATAAAGCCTGCGATGTGGATGAGCGTAAATGCCATACTTAAACTCATAAGACTCATATAACTTATAAGATATAGCCAGACTACACACGCACACTGTATTAATTATGTGCATGTATATACCCACATATATACATAGATATGCATACGATTAGATGAGTTAGTTGTGTTAGTTGTGTGAGTTACAACAGACACTCAATCGTGAATGTAGCTCCAGGCTAAAGTAAAGTAGCGACAAGTATCAATTTTGTAAGTCATTCATTTGACTCGGTCTGGATTCGAACTCCGGACCTTCCGGACGGGAAACCTGCGCTGTACCGATTAGGCCAGCCCGTCCGGTGCACCGCATTCCAAGGTGTAGTACCGGAAACACCCACATATGAAATATCCCAGAATGGTGCATGTGTTCATCAAAGTCAAACAGGACATGGCAGTGAGGTAGTCTCCTTAAGAAGTTATTCCTGGATCAGACGCGATGGCCGAATGAGTTAGAGCACCCGTCTCCCTAGATAAAGGATTCACCCGGTACTCGCAGTACCCGGGTGAATACCAAGCCTATATAAAAACAGTCAAAAAAGCGGGTTAATGAATTGAGAGCCTAATTTCACAATCTAAGAAGCAACAATTATTCTTTACATATGTCTTATTGATAGCCCGCTACCTTTGAGTTGAGAAATATAATATAATATCTAGTTTAATAAGATTTAAAAGTGAAATCGACAGTGGTCTGCAGCCGCCATCTTGTCTTTTTGCATTCTCTCCCATTTCACCAAGTCTGTGCCGATATAAGTAACCATTTGACACTGGAGGCAGGCATTCTACTTGCTGTTCCATACTAAAGCTATTTTCGCGCGTATTTACAGTACTTTGTCGTTCACCCGTGTACTACAAGTACCGGGTGAATCTTTTATCTACCGTCTCCTGTGCTGGTAGATCGTGGGGTCGTGGGTTCAAGCCCTTGTCCAGTCAAACCAATGACTTAAAATTTGATACTTGTTGCTGCCTAGCCTGGTGCTCGGCATTATTAGGCTAGGACAAGGACTGGTTAGCTCAGTGTCAGGATAATGTGACTGAGTGGGATATTGGGTCATTGTGCCAGCAGCCTGGTTTCCCAGTGGGACAGCACTATAAAGTTGCCATGACTGTGCGCTGTCACAAGTCGGTACCGGCAGCCTGGTTCCCAGTGGGACAGCACTATAATTATAAAGTCGCCATGAGTGCGCACTGTCACAAGTCGGTACCCATCCTGATATGACCTTAGATGTAGTTAGGACGTAAAACAACAAACAAACAAAGTTATTGCTGGTTCTCCATCACTTGATTAAAGTTGCGTAGTCCAATGAAGGTATTATTTTTTCAACAAAAACCAAAACCTAGATTTGATCCTACATAACCATGTTCCATCCTGATACATGCATTAAAGTCGCCGGCTATACCTCAACCAGATACAAGCGAATCCAGCATCAAAAGCTCTCCAAACATACCTTTGCCACTGAACATGTGGGAGGCGAGTTGAGGTTTGTGATGTATGAATGACATCATAGGTGGGATTCCCTCATCAAATGACCTAGAGGGGTTCCCCACACACAGGGGAAGCCATGGTAACCACCAAGATGGCAGCCACTGAAAGCTCTCAATTCAACTTTTAAAGTCTATTAGTCTACATGATTTAATCAATTATTCACACAAAAAGTAGCTGGTTATGATGAATAAACATTTGAACTTTATATTTATCATTTTAGATGGCAATTTCTCTTTTTTTATTTTCTTTCTATATGGTTGTCTAAAAGTGTCAGTGCTGCTGGACTAACTAAAACACAACAGAAGCAACCAATGTTAGCACTCTCCCCCACATATGTAGTTGCATAAACTGAAAACTGGCAAACGTATGCTTGGAGAGCATTTGTCGGAGTACGGGTAGTGTCTACGCGACCTATATCTGGTCCCTTTAAGTAGTTTTTGCTGCGTAGAACTTATAAGTCAATTTAATACATGTTACTACCGAAGGCTATTATATTATGGTGTCCACCACCATTTCGACATTCATGCCGAAATTCATTTAGTCATCTTGTCACCTCAAATATCTCAAACGTTAGCCATTTATAATAAATCTGACTTCAAACTAACAGTAATGTAGATTATAACTTATAAGGATCAACATGAGAGAATATATAAAGAGTTGAAGCTCAAAAACCGACAGACGCCATTCCTCCCGAAATCTAACAATGATTTCCAGGTTTGAGCTGAGGGTGCCACCATTCCTATGTTCAAATCTTTTTTTTTCTTTTTTTCAATTTTCTAACTCTTTGCTCTTTTTTCCCCTTTAAAGTTGTCTCTCTAAAAAAAACTGACACATCCCATACACAAAGCACTCTTCAATATGAAATTGATATACGTTAACTGGAAAGCACAACAAATTCCATTTCACAGAAAAAACAAAGACATGTCAGATTTTGTACCTGAACTCTTCATATGTATCTCAAAACATGGCACAAACTCAAAACCATCGGACATATGCACCTTTAAGCCCTTCACCACGTAAGTAGATCGGCATGACTCGCGTCATCAAAGTTTCACCCCCCACCCATCACTTCATCCACCCACCCACTACCAGACGGGATGGCGGGATGAGTTAGAGCGCCCGTCTCCCGTGCTGGTAGATCGTGGGGTCGTGGGTTCGAACCCTGGTTGAGTCAAACCAATGACTTAAAAATTTATACATGTCACTTCCTAGCCAGGCGCCCGGCTTTATTAGGATAGGGCAAGGACTGGTGTGCTCAGTGTCAGGATAATGTGACAGGTCATGGTGCCAGTGGCCTGGTTTCCCAGTGGGACAGCACTATAAAGTCACCATGAGTGCACACTGTCACAAGTCGGTACCCATCCTGATATGACCTTAGATGTCGCTAGGACGTAAAACAACAACAAACAAACCCACCCACCCTCCCTTCTTAGCCTCATCCCAGCCTCACAAGCTGTCTCGTCTTGTTTTAGAGCAAGTTTGTTTACCACGTGTCCCCAGGGTCAGATGCCAGTGCGTATATCAAAGACTGTGTTCGGAGAGTGATTCACCTGCCACAGTCATCAGGAGACGAGGGTTAATGGAGGAAACAGGTAGGCATGGATGCATGTCCTTGTTACTGAATTACCACAGGCAGTGGGCAAGGATGGGTATGTTCCCGCAACAATTAAACAACGTGGTTGATTTAATGGCTGCTTAGTGAATCGGGCTAACTTGCATGGAATTCCTTGACCACCTACTGCCTATCATGGATAAGTCTGAATAGACTTGTTTTCACTATTAGACAGTTTGTCGATAGAAAGCCCAAGCCTACACTTTTACCGACCCAAGGGATGTTTAACCTCCCACACCACATAGACATGGTATGAGAGCAACCAGCCTTTGATGACGCTGTAAGTTATACACAGCGGTGGAAATCCAAATTGGCAGAGGTGGGGCATGGGGAATTGAACCGCCAACCTTCAGATTAGGAGTCTGACCTAGAAAAAAGTCAGACACTCTAACCACTCTGCCACAGAGAACACCGCAAAGTTGTGTTGTTGCCAGTTGTTTGTTGGAGTTTTACATCCTGGCAACATCTAAGGTCATATCAGGATGGGTACCGACTTGTGACAGTGTCCACTCGTGGCAGCTTTCTAGTGCTGTCCCAATGGGAACCCATGCCAGCAGCACCATGACCCGATATCCCACTCAGTCACATTAGCCTGAGACTAAGCTAACCGGTCATTGCCCTATCCTACTAACGCTGAGCATCAAGCTAGGAAGCGATTAGTATACATTTTGTAAGTCATTGGAAAACTCGCCAAATACAAACAACAATTGTTGGTGAAGCATGTGCTGGATGCTGAATGCTGGATGCTGGATGCTGGATGCCGGATGCTGGATGCTGGATGCTAGGTGCCAGAGGCTGGAGGCTAGATGCCGAATGAATGAAAGATGCTGGATGCTGGATACTGGGTGCTGGATGCTGGATGCTGGATGCTAGATGCCGGGTGCCAGATGCTGGATGCTGGAGGCTAGATGCCGGATGAAAGATGTTGGATGCTGGATTTAGGATTTAGGATTTGGGATAGCGGATTTTGGATGCTCGATGCTGGATGCTGGATGCTGGAGGGCCCTCCCGTGGGGGAGAGCAAGCATTGTCGGTCCGGGCTGCCTGGACCTGCACGACGGGGCAGGTAATCGGCCCGCCCCCCTCCGTCAGCCCGCCCTCCCGTCAGCCCGCTCGCCCGCTCGCCTGGCCGCCTCCGTCAGCCCGCCCGCCTCCGTTAGTCCGCCTGCCTCCGTTAGCCCGCCCGCCTCCGTTAGCCCGCTCGCCCGCTCGCCTGCCCGCTTCCGTCAGCCCGCCCTCCCGTCAGACCGCCCTCCCGTCAGCCCGTTCGCCTGCTCGCCTGCCCGCCTCCGTTAGCCCGCCCGCCAACACCGGCGACTTTCATGACTCAGCTGCTGCCTAAAAGCCATGCGCGCCGCTAACACAATACACCTCACTGATCCTCCAGCCCGCCCGGCCGCGCATTGCTCCCTGTGCCGTCACCCTGCCGTCACGCTGCCGTCACGCAGCGGTCATAAAGCCGTCACTCAGCTGTCACGCATCCATCAGGCAGCCGTCATCCACACCTTACCTCACCCCACACCATCACCTACTGCTCCCTGCACTATCACACAGCCATCACACACACACTGCCTCACCCCACACCGTCACCTACTGCTCCCCGCACTGTCACACAGCCATCACAAAAACCTTCTCTATCCCCGAACTGTCACTTACTGCTCAGTGTACAGTCACACAGACATCTCCCACACCTTGCCTCACCCCATACTGTCACCTACTGCTCCCTGCACTATCACACAGCCGTCATACACACATTGCCTCACCTCGTACTGTCACCTACTGCTCCCCGCACTGTCACACAGCCATCACAAAACCCTTCTCTAACCCCAAACTGTCACTTACTGCTCAGTGTACTGTCACACAGCCGTCTCCCACAACTTGCCTCACCCTATACTGTCACCTACTGCTCCCTGCACTATCACACAGCCGTCACACACGCCTTGCCTCACCCAGTACTGTCACCTACTGCTCCCCGCACTGTCACCTAGCTGTCAAATACACCTTCCTTCACCACATACTGTCACCTACTGCTCCCTGCACTATCACACAGCTGTCATATACAGCTTCACTCACCACTTACTGTCACCTACTGGTCCATGCACTATCACACAGCCGTCACACACACCCTGCCTCACCCCGCACCGTGACCTACTGCTCCCCGCACTGTCACCCAGCCATCAGACACACCTTCTCTAACCCCGTACTGTCACCTACTGCTCCGTGTACTGTCACACAATCGTCCCCCACACTTTGCCTCACCCCGCACCATCACCTACTGCTCCCCACACTGTCACCCAGCCGTCTCACATACCTTCTCTAACCCCGTACTGTCACGTACTGCTCTGTGTACTGTCACACAGTCGTCCCCCACACCTTGCCTCAACCCACACCATCACCTACTGCTCCCCGCACTGTCACCCAGCCGTCTCACACACCTTCTCTAACCCCGTACTATCACCTACTGCTCTGTGTACTGTCACACAGCCGTCCCCCACAGCTTGCCTCACCCTGTAGTATCACCTACTGCACACCATACTGTCACATAACCATCACACCCACACTGTGCCTCACCCCACACTGTCACCTACTGCTCCCCACACTGTCACACAGCTGTCATCCACACTGTGACTCATCCCGCACCGTCATCTACTGCTCCCTACACTGTCACACACCCATCATCTACACCTTTTGTCTCACCCCACCCAATCACCACCACACAGCCGTCACACACGCCTTGCCTCACCCCACACTGTCACGTATTGCCCCCCCCCCCCTCCCCCCACACACACAGACATACCAACAAACATAGATAATTCTACGCACATTCCACCACATACAATCAACACAGTTAGTTCACAACTTACCTTCCCGCTCCATCAACAACACATTTGATTCCACCCGCCATGCAACACACACCCACAGGTAGAACACCATCCACCACACACACACACAAACACAAACAAATATAGATCTCCTCCAGTGGAACTGCCACACGCAGCTTACAGCACCGTCACCCATTACGCCCGGCACGTGACGTCACTGCGCGTATCCATCACCATGCATCACGACATACCGTCACGCTCAACTACCTTATCTCACTATCTGTTGTATTCTGCTTCCCAACACTCACGTTTCGGGACATCACTCACAACGCACATTCTACCACATACAGTTAATGCAGTTAGTTCACAATGTTTGCTTGTTTGTTGTTTAACGTCCTAGCAACATCTAAGATCATATCAGGATGGGTACCAACTTGTGCCAGTGTGCACTCAGGGCGACTTAATAATGCTGCCCCACTGGGATATCAGGCCATGGGCACCATGACCCGATATCCTACTCAGTCACATTATTCTGACACTGAGCTAACCAGTCCTTGCCCCATCCTATTAATGCCGAGTGCCAACATGATACCTCATCCATCTAATCTACACTCTACGGCCAATAGCAACCAGTTAAACTAAATCCAGCCCCGGTACCAAATCGCACCGGACCTCCTACCACCCAACCACATCACATCACACCCAATCACAGAACGCTCCACCCAATCACACAACTTTCCATCCAGTTACATAACTTTCTACCCAATCATATAACTTTCCACCCGGACACATAACCTTTCACCCAATCATAGAATGCTCCACCCAATCACATAACTTTCTACCCAATCACATAACTTTCTACCCAATCACATAACTTTCCACCCAATCACACAACTTTCCACCCAATCAGATAACTTTCTACCCAATCACATAACTTTCCACCCAATCACATAACTTTCCACCCAATCACATAACTTTCCACCCAATCACAGAATGCTCCACACAGTCACATAACTCTCAACCCGATCACACAACTTTCCACCCAATCACAACTTTCCACCCAATCACATTACTTTCCAGCCAATCACATAGCTTTCCACCCAATCACATAGTTTGCCTCCAAATCACACAGCTTTCCATCAAATTACATAGCTTTCCACCCAATCACATAACGATCCATCCGATCACATAACTTCCCACCAATCACATAGCTTTCCACCAATCACATAACCTTCTACCAATCACATTGCTTTCCACCAGTCACATTGCTTTCCACCAAATCACATAGCTTTCCACCCAATCACATAACGACCAGACAAAATGGCCGAATGAGTTAGAGCGTCCTTCTCCTGTGTTGTTAGACCATGGGATCGTGGGTTTGAACCCTGGTCGAGTCAAACCAATGACTTAAAAATTGATACTTGTCACTCGGCGCTCGGCATTATTCGGATAGGGCAAGGACTGGTTGGCTCAGTGTCAGGATAATATGATTGAGTGGAATATCAGGTCATGATGCTGGTGGCCTGTTCTCCCAGTGGGCAGCACTATAAAGTCGCCATGAGTGCACACTGTCACAAGTCGGTACCCATCCTGATATGAACTTAGATGTTGCTAGGACGTAAAACAACAACAAACAAACAAACATAACGATCCATCCGATCACATATCACCCAATCACATCAAATTCAGCAAGTCCAAATAGTATTACCACACAACACCATTACTATAAGTTTAGTATAAGTATAACCCCCCCCCCCCACACACACACACACCCTACTGATATTGATAACAACAATGCTACGAGGACCCAACCACCCACAAAGCTAGCCATCTCCCAACTAAATAATTCACACACGGCCTAAAATAAGCACATCAGTCAAAACTTGGCGTGGCAAATAATGAAGAAAAACCGCAAACAACGGCGACAGACAGGCATACACGTAAGGCAAAGGGGGGAGGGAGGGCGGGACTGTTTCAATAATCTAGTAGGTGGAGAGTAACCCACCCACCCACCTACCACCACACATAGACATCCCCTCTACCCCCTTCTTTCCTCTACCTCCCCCCCCCCCCCCCCACCATCACCACCACCTCCACCTCCACCTCGTCACAAATCACGAGTGTTGTGCGCATGCGTGCGATTGATGACATGCTCCAGCGACATGTTAAGGCAATGCCGCCCTCCATTGAGACTCTGAAAACAAGCTGAGCAGGGGCTATGAAATGTTAAACCATCACAGGCTGGGTTAACGGGAGAGGGGAGGTTGACTGGAAAGATGTGTGTGTAAGTGCGTGTGTGTGTGTGTATGTGTGTGTGTGTGTGGTACTCAGCTCGTCGGGAATAAAGTTGCATAGTCCGGTGGATTTAAGTTTCTGTCATTTTTCTGAGATAAAAATATTCAACTGGTTGTAATAATCTACCTTACTTTAAGCCTCAAGTACCGTTTATTTTAAACGGCTAAGTTTTGAGATATTTGAAGTTCAAACATGCACAATTAGTTTTGGCAAGCATGCCAGAACTGCGACACCATAGACTTCTGCGGTAAGAGGTTCTATTAAATTGCTTCAGTATTCCCTTCTACGTGGTGACACAAGCTATGTTTAAAGCTGCATAGTCCGATGAAATCATCAAAATTTCAAAACTAAAACAATGATCTGAATTTAATTCTACATATCTAGCTTAGATACTGATGCACTTATTAAGCATTTGGCGCCACACAGAAGGGGAATAGCAAGGCAATTGAATAGATCATGTTACTGCAGAATGCTATGGTGTCAAGCTTGCCAAAATTAATTTTGCATGGTTGCACTTCAAATATCTCAAAAGTTAGCCACTTTAAATAAAAGTTACTTCAAGCTAAAGAAAGGTTCATTATAATGATCAACCTAATGTATTTATCTCAGAAAATTTCTGAAACTCAAAACCATCGGACTATGCAGCTTTAACAAATGCACCAGTATCTAAGTTAGATGTGTAGAATCAAATCTAGATAATTGGCTTGGTTTTGAAAATGTGATGTTTTCATCGGACTATGCAGCTTTAAACCATCACATGCTGGGCTGGGGCGGGGGGAGATGACTGTAAAGATGTGTGTGAGTGTGAGTGTGAGTGTGAGTGTGAGTGTGTGTGTGTGCATGAGTGTGTGTGTGCATGTGTGTGGGGCTCTGATCGCCCGGCTTAAATAATAACGACGGTCGCCGACGTGTGGCCGTTGTGCCGGAAAGACGACACAGAAAATCACCCTAAACATGTCAATCGGACGGAGCAGACGACAATACTGAGCAATGCGCGCGCAGCCGCCAAAAGGGAGCCACAACATGACTTGCACATTCTGAGTGCCGCTACGTGGAGAGCTATAATTCTAAACACCCGGATCTGTTGTTGTTGTTGTTGCTGTTATTGTTGTGTTGGCTTCTCCATAAAGAGGCGACTCGGTTATCGGGGTGGGGCGGAGGGGGCGGAGGCCATGATATGTTCAGCTGACCGGAATATGGGTGCTCATTGCCGGACGGAGATGGCTGTGGCAAAATCCCGCGAAGCGCGAGCCACGGCGACGCACAGACAGACAGACGACCGCCGCCACCGCCGCACTGGCGCCACCTATCGTATAAACGGCGAACTAAACATGGCTGAGCCACCAAATGTCACGACGCAGTTTCGTCAGCGTTGTCGTGCCGCGTCGCGCTGCCGTCCCACTTTCCGTTGCCAGTGACTCGGCAAAAATCCAAACACAGTCATCAGGTAGCTTGTTGCGTTATATTACCTTCTCGCCCGAGCGGACCGTGCAGAGATTGTTTACACTAACTGGTCCGCCCATTCGCACCGACTCAGGGCTCCAATTAATCAACATAGCATTGCGCATTGATTGACGCCGTGTTTAGGTTGTCACTCTGGCTTAGTTCCCCCTTAAGAGGTCCCAAGTCCCTATATACAACTATTGTGGCATAAAGTCGGTGTCTCAGGTGGGATTCTAAACACACACAAACACAAACACACACACAAACACACACTCTAATGTGTAAGCAGGTCACGGTGTGGATGTCAAGTGAGATCATATAATAAATTAGAACCCGTGCTCTCTGCCTCTTCCTTCGCCCTATCCCTCTCCCTTTCCCTCTCCTTCTCCCTCTCGCGGTCACGTTCCTTGTCCCTCTCTCTATTCCTCCACCTTTCCCTGTCCACCTCCGTCTCCCCCTCCGTCTCCCCCCTCTCCCCCATCACTCTCCCACCCCTCTCCCCCTCCCCCTCCCTGTCTGTCACCCTTTCCCACCCAGGACTCTCCTCCCCCTGCCCCCCCCCCCCCTCTTTCCGCCATATAGGACTATGAGAGAGAACTGGTATCTCAAATAGTAAATGTATGTGCATGTGAGGCCGATGTGTGTTGGAAGTTGGGATCGGGGATCGGGGATCGGGGGTCGGGATCGGGGTCGGGGTAGGAGGACAGGGGTCGGGGGTCGGGGGTCGGGGGTCGGGGATCGGGGCCGAGGGTCGGGAGTCGGGCTATGCTAGAAGTAAAGTTTCGCGTACCCGTCATGATCCAATATAATGAATACTTTTCTTTGATGTCTAAAAAAACTACCATTACGCGGGATTTTGCCACAGCCATCTCTGGCAATGTCCACCCATATTCCGGTCAGCTGAGCATATCATGGCCTCCGCCCCTCTCCGCCCCCACCCCGATATATATATATATATATATATATATATATATATATATATATGGATAGTGATAAGCCCATTATCGCATGTAATCAGCTCTGGAGTCCCTGTTCCCCTGTTCCCCTGCCTCCCCCCCAACCCCGTGAGCGGAGGGTCCGGCTGCTCCTCGCCGCCCCCCTTCGTGGGGTGCAACACGCCACTCGCTCAGAAGTTTATATATATATATATATTTATATATATATAATGTGCAATATGTAATATGCATATGTATGTATATATATATATATATATATATATATATATATATACATATACATATACAACATTATCTCACAACTTTAACCGGTCCATCGTAATTACACACTAATCGGTTTACACTTAGCTATTCACGGCAACAACTTAGAGCCAATCATTTATTCCCATGGCATTCCAAACAAGGAGCTTTAACAAAAATAAGGTCAGGTATATGCTTAGTGTATTTGGTATGTGAACATTCATGATGCATTAATTAACTATTCCATGTTAATGCTAGGTACTCTTAGACGTTGCATAGTCAGATGGTCATTTTCTGATCTGTATATTAGGTTGCTGCCAAAACATTAAAATCTACCTTACATTAGTTCGAAGCAAGTTTAAGTTTAAATAGCTAACTTTGGAGACATTTGAAGTGCAAATAGACAATTAATTTTGGGAAGCATGTCAAAACACTGACACCATAGGCTTCAGCGGTACCATATTCTATTAAATTGACTCAGCATTTCATCCTATGCGGCAACAAATGCTTAATAAGTGCATCAATATCTAAATTAGATAGGTAGGATCAAATCTAGATAGTTGTTTTGGTTTTTGAAAATTTGATCTTTTTCCTGGACTATGCAGCTTTAAATATATTAAGCTTAGAACTGCTAAGGACGCCTATCCGGTCACGTGATCACATAAGCATTGTACGGCTCCTTGAAGGATCAACTTTGACAGATGTCGGCGTCGCAATTCTTAAAGTCTAGTGCATTTCTTTTGTTTTATATTAAATTATCCTTGAAACAAATAAGGTTGTTGTATTTTCTCTACCTTTACATTCAGGATAAATTTAAGGACTTTGCAACACCTCTGTCAATGCTAAACTATAAGTATGCCGATCGACGCCGACATCCAATGATCGACGCCGACAACTTCCCCCAATTGGCCTCTTTTCGTGATCCTGACTCATATATATATCCATGATATATCCTGTATATATATACAGATACATAGCCAATGCGTATATATATATATATCTATATATATATATACATAGCCAATGCATATATATAGATATCCATGATATATCCTGTATATATATACAGATACATAGCCAATGCGTATATATAGATTATATATATATATATATATATATATATATATATACAGTGTTTTCTTTTAAAAGGAATTGCACCATAAAGTCTGCACTCTGGCCCGGAAACGCCTGTAGTGCGCCACCTGCCCACCAGAGGGCAGTGTGGTTGGTGTAGGTAGTGCCAGGTGGTTGAAGTTCACCCACAGTGGACCCGTGTGCATCGCAGGTCGTGTACTTTTCACCCAGTCTGCAAAGGAGCCGTCCAAAGTTGTCAAGATTGTCACGGCACGACAGGGGGGGGGGGGCTGATACTAAAGCCTGGTACACACCTCCCGTATACAATTCCCGTGCTAAAACTGACTGCCAGACACAACCCGTCACAACCCGACCCGTCCCGCGACCCAACTAAAACTGCCCGATTCATTTTTCGAATCTCATAAGATTCCAGTCTTAAGCCCGAAAACCGAGTTTTAAGTTGCGAATCGGAAGGCTCAGGTGTGTTAGGGGGTCACACACCTAAATACTGAAACCGACTAAAACTCAAACTTAGTCACGAAACGGGCAGTTTTAGGTTTTATACGGGAGGTGTGTACCGGGCATAAGTGATAGTAAAGTAAGACTTTTATCGTTTAATACAAATGTTGATATTTTCCGGCGACTTCGTTGCAACATCATGAATAAATTTTGGCAAGCATGCCAAACTCTGACAACATAGGCTTATGCAGTAACATGCCCTTTTAAATTGACATAATAGATATGTAGAATCAAAAATCTAGGTGTGTGGTTCTGTTTTGAAAATGTGAGGTTTCATCGGACTATGCAGCTTTAATTAAGTTGTTTTCATCCGATATATATTTGTTAAATTTGTTTAAAGTTGCATAGTCCAATGGTTTTCAGTTTCTCTCATTTTCTGAGATAAACATATTAGGTTGTTCATTATAATCTACCTTACTTTAATTTGAAGTAACTTTTATTTTAAATAGCTAACTTTTGGGATATTTGAAATGGAAACATGCTAAATTAAATTTGGCAAGCTTGCCAAAACTCTAAAACCATAGGCTTCTGCAGTAACAGGTTCTATTAATTGATTCAATATCCCCTTATATGTGACGACAAATGCTTAATAATAAGTGCACCAGCATCTAAGTTGGATATCTAGAATCAAATCTAGATAATTGTTTGGTTTTGACAATTTTATGTTTTCATCGGACTATGCAGCTTTAATAGGGCGACAATCTCAGCTGAACTCACTGCGAAATAACAAGAGGACCACAAGGAATAACCTTGGCAACGTCCGCAAATGCATTGTTGGTAATGGGGGTGGAGTGGACGGGGTGCACTTCCGCTGGATGCTATAGAACTATAAGCGCATGCGCAGCAGTGACTAGTGAGCCCCTTTTACCGAAACTTCACATCTCCCTTAACTCCAGCATGTCTATATGTGTACGACAATGAATATACAGAAAGAAATAATGAAAACCTACCTAACACTAACATATATGTGTAAATATGTATGTATAAAAGTAAACATTTGTATATATATATATATACAGTAACACCTCTCTAACCGAACACCTCCACAGATCGACCAATCCATATATCAATCGCTTTATTTGGGTCGCAACAATACCATTGTGACCATATTCTAACTCACTAAACTGACCACCTCCCTAAATAGACCACTTAGATTCGGTTCCATTGGAACGATAAAAACAATTCTGTAAATCGACCACCTCCATTAAATGACCATTTAAAGTGGGTCCCATGGTCGGTTAATTTAGAGACTTTTGACTGTATATATATATATTATATATATATATATTATATATATATAGAGAGAGAGAGAGAGCGATAGATATATACATACATACATACATACGTAATACATACGCTGATGATACAGTTGTAAAAGAAGAAGGGGCCAAATAAGTGGCTTGGGTCAAGTATAATTTCTGGCAAGAGGCTAGCTAGCTTTAGGCTAACTGCCACTTGTCTAAATACAACAAAATTAGCGCGGTGTGTTAAGGAAGGAGCCTCAAACTAGGGAAAACTGCGCGGCCCGGGAGGGGATGGGAGGTGAATGTTAGCAACTTCCATGAATTTATAATTCTTATACAGCACATGTATATATAAATGTGTAAATGCATAACTGCATAAATGTATATATGTGCATATGCATATATGTATATGTTTATATGTATAATTAATTGAATAAATACATGTATATATGCATATATAAAAAATCGTAGGCAAAGTGGTGAGCGCTGCCAGACAAGTTACAGCATTTGAAGGCAGGGGGCGACACAATCGGCCTGGTCGCATAATAGATGAAATTTAATAACAGATCAGTATAGTCGATGACTTAGAATATAATATTAATAGGGTGTGAAAATTTCTGATTAATTCTACTTGTATAATGCTTATACATCACATATTTTCATATATGTGGATATATGTATACATATATGTGGATATGTGTATATATATGTACAGTATAACCCCGTCAAACCAAACTTGAAGGGACCCTAGAAATCTGTTTGGATTAACCGATCATCGGTTTAGCCGAGCTTTGGCTTTGACTTTGAGTAAGAGTGTATTGTACATGTAATATATAATGTATGCACATGTAATATACAATGTATGTGGACATTTTGATAATTGGTTTTTATGTATGTACAGTATGACCCCGTTAAACCAAGCTCAAACTTTTTTCGGGAGGCTGGCAAAATACTACCATTTGTCATATAAAAAAGTCAGTGGGTCTCAGATGAACTTATAACCACATCAAAGTTTGGTTTAACCATACCGGAGTGGCCTGGGGTGCGACAATTTTGTTTGGATTAACCGAAAATTTGGATTAACCGACTTTGGTTTAACCAACTTTTTTATATGATAAATGGTAGTATTTTGCTGGGCCGCCGAAAAAGTTTGGATTAACCGATCGTTTGGTTTAACCGAGCTTGGTTTAACGGGGTTCTACTGTATATATATGTCTACATATATAATTAGTGTCCCTTTTTTTCTTCTTTTTTTTTCTCAAAGATTTATATTGCCTGTCATGGATAAGTCTGAATAGACTTGTTTTCACCATTAGACAGTTTGTCGATAGAAAGCCCGGGCCTACACTTTTACCGACCCAAGGGATTTTTAACCTCCCACACCATATAGACATGGTATGAGAGCAACCGGCCTTTGATGATGCTGTAAGTTATACACAGCAGTGGAAATCCAAATTGGCAGAGGTGGGGGCACAGGGAATCGAACCACCGACCTTCAGATTAGGAGTCTGACCTCGAAAAAAGTCTGACACTCTAACCACTCCGCCACAGAGAACACCAGATAATAAGTAATGGCTATTTAACGAAAAGTCAGATGGCATGTCAGTGCCTTCGTGCTGAGAGGTTGATCTGTGTACAAGTGCTTTTTGGGTGTGGTATTTTTGGTATTGATTGTTTGCTAGGGGGGCGTATTGTACGGGGTGCAGTTCATTCTCATTTAATCCAATTCAATTCTCATATAGCTGTGCACATATTGTGCCATTGGGTCATAAAAGATCCCAGCAAACTGAATCAGACGAAGAAGAAGAAGAAGAAGAAGAAGGAGGAAGAAGGAGGAAGAGGAGAACAAGAATAAGTAGACTAAGAAAGAAGAAGAAAATGAGGACCATTTGTGAGTGTGTGTGTGTTTTTGTGTGTCCATCAATGTGTCTGTGACTAGACAAACTATCTATTTTTTTCTGGTCTGTGTGTGCTAATTTAGTAGGTATTAGTATGTGTGTTCCGACGTCCGCTGGTTCCTCGGGAAGGACTGAAGTTGCGACTCAGCATGTCAGGTCACATCTTCAGCTCACATACATGAATTCGTCTCCCGTTTTGGGAGGTCGTGGGATTCGAACCCATGGGTTCGAACCCTAGTTGAGTCAAACTGATGACGTACAAATTTATACTCGTCACCTTCTAGCCAGGTGGTCCCCATTTTTATGATATGGCAAGAATTGGTTGGCTCAGTGTCCGGATAATGTGATTGAGTGGGATATTGGGTCATCGTGCTGACGGCCTGGTTTCCCAGTGTGGAAGCACTATAAAGTCACCATGAGTGTGCAGTGTCATAAGTGGGTACCCATCCTAGTGTAAAATATTCCGATATACGGCATAGGGGGAATGCAAATGTTATATTACTAATCGGTGTACGTGACTATGCGTATGTATGCATACATTTGTTTAAATCTGCTTTTAACTAGGTGAAATTTATTTTCCTGTATATTTGTTTGTTATGTAAAGCGCCTGAGAACGGCTTGCTGGATCGGGCGATATATAAATATTTTATTATTATTATTATTATATATATGTATGGGCTGGTGGTGCCTGAGTGGGATGTAAATAGACATAGTGGTGCTGGCAGGTCTGGGTGCAGGTGCATTCAGGGCTTACCCCCTCTGCTGGGATAGTGATCACCCCACTCAAAAGTCAAGGTTGGTGGTGGCTATGGGGCCATATAGCTTGGTGGTGGTGGGCAGACCACTGGTATCCATGGGGACCAGGAATGCTGGATCCCTATTGGTAGGGCCAAGAATGCTTGTTTCCCATTGGGGGAAAGGGGTGGGGTGATACTATACAATGAACGCATGTGCCATATAAATAATAAACCAGAGGGCTTGACTCTCTTTTCTTCTTTACACTTTATGCTCTTCCTTTCTCTTTGTCTGTATTGATTTCACTATAGCCTGCCTACACAGGCACAGAATCGAGCCTTAGCCTTTTTATACTAGTATGATCTCAGATGTTGCTAGAATGTAAAACTCCAACAAACAACCAAGCAACTATATACATGAAGATGGGGTTGGCCTCCCTCCCATCTCGACCCTTCAGTATAGCCTCTATAGGTGAGATTAACTTTGCACCTATGAGTATGACGTATAGTCAAAAGCCTCCTACTTTCCTAGTGACCAAACTTGATCAAATACATTTGAATAATTCAGGCGCAAAAATCAACAGATCCATCCACATTGTTTTCTGTAAAAAGAATTTGCAGTCGAGTCAAACCAATGACTTAAAAATTGATACTTGTCACTTTCTAACCTGGCACTTGCCATTATTAGGATAGGGCAAGGAATGGTTCATTCTGACATCATCATAACATAACCCAACGTACGTCAACATAATGATGAAAAGTGACCACGTCAGGCTTACGTTGGCTCGTTACGTCATAGTGTGACAGGGGTATAAAGTTTGAGGTATTAGAAGTGCCAACATGCAAAATTAGTTTCGGCAAGCATGCCAAAACTTCAATCCCATAGGCTCCAGTAACAGGTTCTATTAAATTGACCCAGTATTCCGTTCGATGTGACCATAGATGCTTAATAACTCCACCAGTATCTAAGCGAGATATGTAGAATTTATTCTAGATAATTGTTTTGGTTTTGAAAATTTGATTCTTCACAGGACTATGCAGCTTTAAATGGTATTAAATTACGCTGGTTTGCTGGTATATGGTTGGTGGACACATACCATCACGTCACCAGGTGCAATACGTGCGTACCTATTGACAACTTCCCTACGGTGGCGCAATGTGCATCAGATCTTTCCGCTGATTGCTGCTTTAGTACGTCCGGTGTAGGCATGACCCACTTGGCTTAGTGTGGATCTTTTCTACTTATCACACTCCATGCAACCAGTACACTCTGCGTGTATAAATCTTAACTATAAAGGATATATATATATATCTGATGTACAAACATGATACAAGTATAATTAAATGGAAGCTTTTACTCCTTATTATTCTAAGTCATCTAATCTACTGATCTATTATTAATTGTTCAGTCACTATGCAACTGGGCCAATTGTGTTGCCCCCTGTCTGCAAGCACGGTAACTTGTCTGGTAATCGATATCCCGAATTATACAGGACACATACACATATTATATCCTGCATAATTCATTATGCGAATAACAATAACGAATCTTCCCGACTGTGGGACAGTTCCCATGCCCTGCAGTTTATTACGGCTGTGGCGCCACCTATGGCAATATGCAACACTACAATTACAACACACAAATGATTTATCTTAGAAAATATCAGAAACCGAACATCATCAGACTATAAAACTCTAACCTTTCCCCCCAAAACACCCTCACCTTTCTCCACAAACAACAACAACAACAGCAACAACAAAAAGCCACCACAGTGGACCTGTGGCGTCTTTGTCCTTACATACGAGTGTCTGTTTTCACGTTCGAGGTGTGCATATATGATTTGAACCAAAATCCTACTAGTAAGAATTCCTTCAACCCTCCCCCCACCCCCACCCTCCCCCCCACCCACACCCCCACACCCTCTCCGACCTAGCACATAGCCACAATAAAAGGAGCAATGCGACACAGATCACGAGTATGACTTTAATGCTTAACACTTGTGTTCCAGTACCAATAACTTACCTTTCCGCTTGTGTGATTGCTAAGTAACTGACATGGTTAAAGTTGCATAGTCTGGTAGTTTTGAGATTCCGTCATTTTTCTGAGATAAATATATTTAATTTGTTGTCATAATCTACCTCACTTTGGTTTGAAGTAAATTTTATTTTAAATGGCAAACTTTTGAGATATTTGAGATATTTGAAGTGTAAGCATGTAAAATTAGTTTTGGCAAGCACACCAAAACTCTGACACGATAGGTTTCTGCACTAACAGGTTCTATTAAATTGGCTCAGTATTCCCTTCTATATGGTGACAAATGCTTTAATGAGTGTATCAGTATTTAAGTTACATATGTAGAATCAAATCTAGATAATTGCTTTGGTTTTGAAAAGTTTATCCTTCATCGGACTATGCAGCTTTAAGTAACAGACTTGTTTCACTTGTCTTCCAGTACCAATAACCTACATTTCCACTTGTCTGGTTGCTAAGTAACTGACATGGTTAAGTAACAGACTTGTTTCACTTGTCTTCCAGTACCAATAACCTACCTTTCCGCTTGTCTGGTTGCTAAGTAACTGACATGGTTAAGTAACAGACTTGTTTCACTTGTCTTCCAGTACCAATAACCTACCTTTCCGCTTGTCTGGTTGCTAAGTAACTGACATGGTTAAGTAACAGACTTGTTTCACTTGTCTTCCAGTACCAATAACCTACCTTTCCGCTTGTCTGGTTGCTAAGTAACTGACATGGTTAAGTAACAGACTTGTTTCACTTGTCTTCCAGTACCAATAACCAACATTTCGCTTGTCTGGTTGCTAAGTAACTGACATGGTTAAGTAACAGACTTGTTTCACTGTCTTCCAGTACCAATAACCTACCTTTCCGCTTGTCTGGTTGCTAAGTAACTGACATGGTTAAGTAACAGACTTGTTTCACTTGTCTTCCAGTACCAATAACCTACCTTTCCGCTTGTCTGGTTGCTAAGTAACTGACATGGTTAAGTAACAGACTTGTTTCACTTCTCTTCCAGTACCAATAACCAACATTTCCGCTTGTCTGGTTGCTAAGTAACTGACATGGTTAAGTAACAGACTTGTTTCACTTCTCTTCCAGTACCAATAACCAACATTTCCGCTTGTCTGGTTGCTAAGTAACTGACATGGTTAAGTAACAGACTTGTTTCACTTGTCTTCCAGTACCAATAACCAACATTTCCGCTTGTCTGGTTGCTAAGTAACTGACATGGTTAAGTAACAGACTTGTTTCACTTGTCTTCCAGTACCAATAACCTACATTTCCGCTTGTCTGGTTGCTAAGTAACTGACATGGTTAAGTAACAGACTTGTTTCACTTGTCTTCCAGTACCAATAACCTACCTTTCCACTTTTCTGGTTGCTAAGTAACTGACATGGTTAAGTAACAGACTTGTTTCACTTGTCTTCCAGTACCAATAACCTACATTTCCGCTTGTCTGGTTGCTAAGTAACTGACATGGTTAAGTAACAGACTTGTTTCACTTGTCTTCCAGTACCAATAACCTACATTTCCGCTTGTCTGGTTGCTAAGTAATGACAGGTTAAGTAACAGACTTGTTTCACTTGTCTTCCAGTACCAATAACCTACATTTCCGCTTGTCTGGTTGCTAGTAACTGACATGGTTAAGTAACAGACTTGTTTCACTTTCTTCCAGTACCAATAACACTTTCCGCTTGTTGGTTGCTAGTAACTGACATGGTTAAGTAACAGACTTGTTTCATTGTCTTCCAGTACCAAACCTACATTTCCGCTTGTTGGTTGTAAGTAACTGACATGGTTAAGTAACAGACTTGTTTACTTGTCTTCCAGTACCAATAACCTACATTTCCGCTTGTCTGGTTGCTAAGTAACTGACATGGTAAGTAACAGACTTGTTTACTTGTCTCCGTACAATACCTATTTCGCTTGCTGGTTGCTAAGTAACTGACATGGTTAAGTAACAGACTTGTTTCACTTTTTGTGTGGTTGCTAGTAACTGACATGGTTAAGTAACAGACTTGTTTCACTTGTCTTCCAGTACCAATAACCTACCTTTCCGCTTGTCTGGTTGCTAAGTAACTGACATGGTTAAGTAACAGACTTGTTTCACTTGTCTTCCAGTACCAATAACCTACATTTCCGCTTGTCTGGTTGCTAAGTAACTGACATGGTTAAGTAACAGACTTGTTTCACTTGTCTTCCAGTACCAATAACCTACATTTCCGCTTGTCTGGTTGCTAAGTAACTGACATGGTTAAGTAACAGACTTGTTTCACTTGTCTTCCAGTACCAAACCTACTTTGTTTAACCAACATTTGCTTGTCTGGTTTGTGTTGGTTGTTTTTCTTCCAGTACCAATAACAACTTTCCGCTTTTGGTTGCTAAGTAACTGATGGTTAAGTAACAGACTGTTTCTTGTCTTCCAGTACCAATAACCAACATTTCCGCTTGTCTGGTTGCTAAGTAACTACATGGTTAAGTACAGATTGTTCACTTGCTTCCAGTACAATAACCTACTTCCGCTTGTTGGTTGCTAAGTAACTGACATGGTAAGTAACAGACTTGTTTCACTTGTCTTCCAGTACAATAACCTATTTCCGCTTTTCTGGTTGCTAAGTAACTGACATGGTAATAACAACTTGTTTCACTTGTCTTCCAGTACCAAAACCTACCTTTCCGCTTGTCTGGTTGCTAAGAACTGACATGGTTAAGTAACAGACTTGTTTCACTTGTCTTCCAGTACCAATAACCTACCTTTCCGTTGTCTGGTTGCTAAGTACTGACATGGTTAGTAACAGACTTGTTTCACTTTCTTCCATTACAATACTTCTTGTCTGGTTGCTAAGTAACTGACATGGTTAAGTAACAGACTTGTTTCACTTCTCTTCCAGTACCAATAACCAACATTTCCGCTTGTCTGGTTGCTAAGTAACTGACATGGTTAAGTAACAGACTTGTTTCACCCTTGTCTTCCAGTACCAATAACCAACATTTCCGCTTGTCTGGTTGCTAAGTAACTGACATGGTTAAGTAACAGACTTGTTTCACTTGTCTTCCAGTATCAATAACCTACATTTCCGCTTGTCTGGTTGCTAAGTAACTGACATGGCTAAGTAACAGACTTGTTTCACTTGTCTTCCAGTACCAATGACCTACATTTCCGCTTTCCTGGTTGCTAAGTAACTGACATGGTTAAGTAACAGACTTGTTTCACTTGTCTTCCAGTACCAATAACCTACCTTTCCGCTTGTCTGGTTGCTAAGTAACTGACATGGTTAAGTAACAGACTTGTTTCACTTGTCTTCCAGTACCAATAACCTACCTTTCCGCGTGTCTGGTTGCTAAGTAACTGACATGGTTAAGTAACAGACTTGTTTCACTTGTCTTCCAGTACCAATAACCTACCTTTTTCCGCTTGTCTGGTTGCTAAGTAACTGACATGGTTAATAACAGACTTGTTTCACTTGTCTTCTAGTACCAATAACCTACCTTTCCGCTTGTCTGGTTGCTAGTAACTGCATGCTTCCATACAATAACCTACATTTCGTTGGTTGCTAAGTAACTGCATGGTTAAGACAACTTTTCACTTGTCTTCAGTCCATATTTTCCGTTCTGGTTGCTAGTAACTGCATGGTTAAGTAACAGACTTGTTCACTTGTCTTCCAGTACCAATAACCTACATTCCGCTTGTCTGGTTGCTAAGTAACTGACATGGTTAAGTAACAGACTTGTTTACTTGTACATAACCTACTCTTGTCTGTGAGTAACTGACATGGTTAAGTAACAGACTTGTTTCACTTGTCTTCCAGTACCAATAACCTACTTTCCGCTTGTCTGGTTGCTAAGTAACTGACATGGTTAAGTAACAACTTGTTTCACTTGTCTTCCAGTACCAATAACCTACATTTCCGCTTGTCTGGTTGCTAAGTAACTGACATGGTTAAGTAACAGACTTGTTTCACTTGTCTTCCAGTACCAATAACCTACATTTCCGCTTGTCTGGTTGCTAAGTAACTGATATGGTTAAGTAACAGAATTGTTTCACTTGTCTTCCAGTATCAATAACCTACCGTTCTGCTTGTCTGGTTGCTAAGTAACTGACATGGTTAAGTAACAGACTTGTTTCACTTGTCTTCCAGTATCAGTCCCAATGACCTACCAATACAATAGCCATTACTAACCTACATATATGCAGAATAATCGACCACAAAAACAACCCCGAACCAATACTTAAAAAACACACCCACACAAGAAGCAACGTAGACAAAGTTCCTGCATAATTCATTGTGCGAATAACAATAAAGAATCCTCCCAACTGTGGGATAGTTCCCATGCCCTGCAGTTTATTATGACTGTGGCACCACCTATGCCAATATGCAACACTACAATTACAACCCACAAATGATTTATCTTGGAAAATATCAGAAACTTAAGATCATCAGACTATAAAACATTAACCATCCACTTTTCTGGTTGCGAAGTCACAGACATGGTTAAGTAACAAACAGACTTGTTTCACTTGTCTTCCAGTACCGATAACTTAACGTTCCACTTTTCTGGTTGCTAAGTAACTGACATGGTTACGCAACAAACTTGTTTCACTTGTCTTCCAGTACCAATAACCTAACTTTCCGCTTGTCTGGTTGCTAAGTAACTGACATGGTTAAGTAACAGACTTGTTTCACTTGTCTTCCAGTATCAATAACCAACATTTCCGCTTGTCTGGTTGCTAAGTAACTGACATGGTTAAGTAACAGACTTGTTTCACTTGTCTTCCAGTACCAATAACCTAACTTTCCGCTTGTCTGGTTGCTAAGTAAGTGACATGGTTAAGTAACAGACTTGTTTCACTTGTCTTCCAGTATCAATAACCTATCTCTCCACTTTTCTGGTTGCTAAGTAACTGACATGGTTAAGTAACAGACTTGTTTCACTTGTCTTCCATTTCCAATAACCTAGATTTCCGCTTTTCTGGTTGCTAAGTAACTGACTTGTGGTGTTCTCTGTGGGGGAGTCGTTAGAGTTTCTGACTTTTTTCTAGGTCAGACTCCAAATCTGAAGGTCAGTGGTTCGATTCCCCAAGCCCCCACCTCTGCCAATTTGGATTTCCACCACTGTGCATAACTTACAGCATCATCAAAGGCTGGTTGCTCTCATGCCATGTGTATGTGGTGTGGGAGGTTAAAAATCCCTTGGGTCAGTAAAAGTGTAGACTCAGGCTTTCTATCGACAAACTGTCTAATGGTGAAAACAAGTCTATTCAGACTTATCCATGATAGGCAGTATAAATCTTCAAGAAAAGAAAAAAAATACATGGTGAAGTAACAGACTTGTTTCGCTTGTCTTCCAGTACCAATAACCTACATTTCCGCTTGTCTGGTTGCTAAGTAACTGACATGGTTAAGTAACAGACTTGTTTCACTTGTCTTCAGTACCAATAACCTAACTTTCCGCTTGTCTGGTTGCTAAGTAACTGACATGGTTAAGTAACATACATATTGCTCTCATACCATGTGTATGTGGTGTGGGAGATTAAAAATCCCTTGGGTCGGTAAAAGTGTAGACTCAGGCTTTCTATTGACAAACTGTCTAATGGTGAAAACAAGTCTATTCAGACTTATCCATGATAGGCAGTATAAACCTTCAAGAAAAGAAAAAAACAAAAAAAACAAAAACCTGGTTAAGTAACAGACTTGTTTCACTTGTCTTCCAGTATCAATAACCTACATTTCCGCTTGTCTGGTTGCTAAGTAACTGACATGGTTAAGTAACAGACTTGTTTCACTTGTCTTCCAGTGTCAATAACCTACATTTCCGCTTGTCTGGTTGCTAAGTAACTGACATGGTTAAGTAACAGACTTGTTTCACTTGTCTTCTAGTACCAATAACCTACCTTTCCGCTTTTCTCGTTGCTAAGTAACTGACATGGTTAAGTAACATACTTGTTTCACTTGTCTTCCAGTACAAATAACCTAACTTTCCGCTTGTCTGGTTGCTAAGTAACTGACATGGTTAAGTAAGAGACTTGTTTCACTTGTCTTCCAGTACCAATAACCTACATTTCCGCTTGTCTGGTTGCTAAGTAACTGACATGGTTAAGTAACATACTTGTTTCACTTGTCTTCCAGTACCAATAACCTACCTTTCCGCTTTTCTCGTTGCTAAGTAACTGACATGGTTAAGTAACAGACTTATATTCATTGATGAATCGCGTTGAATTGTTGACCTCTCTTATACAGATTCGCAGAGGGAGGGAGGGGGGGGGGGGCTCTGTGAAAGTACCTGGTGCAGGTTTCACAAACATCCATAAGTAGTTTGCAGAAATGATGCAGGAAGGACGATGGTGATGATGGGGTTTCTGTCATTTTTCAGGTAAAATCACAAACCAATTCGGCAGAAAGACTACATGGAATAAATAACTGTTTTTATTTCAAGGACTGGTTTGGGGTTGTTTTTGTTGTCGATTATTCTGTATATATGTAGGTTAGTGATGGCTTTTCCCGATCCTGTTTTGGTATAATGTGGTTGGGGTGGGGTGGGGTGGGGTGGGATGGAGAAATGGTCGGAGATTGAGGAGGCTTACAATGTGATGGATGTGGTGGGAGTGAAGGGATGGTGGGGGATGGAGGAATGCAGGTGGTATATGGTTTGGGTGGTTGAGTGGAGGTGGAGGTGGAGGTCGAGGTGGAGGTGGAGGGTGCTATGGATAGAATTGAGTTTTGTTGTGTGTTTTTTTGTTTTACGTCCTAGCAACAGATAAGGTCAGATCAGGACGGGTACTGACTTCGGACAGTGCCCACTCATGGCGACTTAATAGTGCTGCCCCACTGGGAGACCTGGCCAGCAGAAGCATGACCCGATGTCCCACTCAGTCACCTTATCCTGATAGTGAGCTAACCAGTTCTTATCCTAGCCTCTTGATGCGGAGTGCTTGGCTAGGTGGCGATAAGTATAAATTTGATATATTATTATTGGTTTGACTCGGCTGGAATTCGAACTCCCGACCTTCCGCACGGGAAATCTGCGCTCTACCGATTCGGCCACCGTGTCGGGTAAGTATGGACACAAAGATGGTGGTGGGTGTGGTGGTGAAAGTGTGGGTTAGGTGGAGGGGTGGTATGGACGGAAGGGGGTGTGGTGGGGTGGTGGGGTGGGGTGGGGTTGGGTGGGGTGGGGTGTGTGGGGTGGGGGTGGGTGGGGTTGGGTTGGGGTGGGGTGGGGTGGGGTGGGGAGGGGTGGGGTCGGGGGGGGGTGGGGTGGGGGTGGGGGGTGGGGTGGGTGTGGAGGTGGGTGGGGTGGGGGTGGGTGGGGTGGTGGGGGGGTGGGGTGGGGTGGGGTGGGGTGGGGTGGGGTGGGGGGTGGGGGTGGGGTGGGGTGGGGTTGGTGGTGGGGTGGTGGGTGCGTGGTGGGAGTGGGGTGTGTATGGAGGTGTGCATGGGGAGGAGGGGGTGGTAAGGATTGAGGAAAGGGTTGGTGGGTGTGCCGAGGTTAGTAGATTGCTTGTGAGAGAGGGGGAGGGGGGGGGGAGAGGGGGGGGGTGGGGGGGAGAGGGGGGAGGGGGGAGGGGTGGAGGGGGGAGGGTGGGGGGGGAAAGGGGGGATGGGGGAGGGGAGATGGGGGGAGGGGGGAGGGGGGATGGGGGAGTTGGGGGAGGGGGGAGGGGGGAGGGGGGGGGAGAGGAGGGGGAGGGGGGGGGGAGGGGGAGTGGGCTGAGAGGGAGGGAGATGGGAGGGAGTAGGGAGGTGGGAGTGGTAATGGCAGGGGTAGGGGGGATTGTGGAGGGGGGGGGGGGGATGGGGGTGAAGAGGGGGATGGGGGGGAGAGGGGAGAGGGGGGAGGAGGAATGGGGAGAGGGAGGGCGGGGGGGGGTGTGGGGAGGACGTGCTTAGGAAGAGGGAGGGGGGTTGTGGGGGGGGGGGGTGTTAGAGGAAGAGGGGAGGGGGGAATAGAGGAGAAGGGGAAGGGAGAGGAAGGAGGGGGGAGGTGAGGGGGGGGGGTTGGGGAGGGGGGGTTGGGAGGTTGGTAGGATGGGAGAGAGGAAGGGGTGGGGAGAGGAAAGGGAAGGGGGAAGGGGGGAAGAGTGAGTGATAGTAGAGGTAATTGTGGATGTGGAGGGTGTGGGCTGTTGGGGAGGAGGGAGGAAGAAGGGGCAGAAGGAGGGAGGGGGAAGGAGGGAAGGAGGGAAGGGGGAATGAGAGGGAGGAACAGTGTGGAGGTGGAGGGTGTGGAGGTGGAGGGTATGGACTGTGGGACAGAAGGAGGGAGGGGGGAGGCAGGGACGTAGGGCACAGGTCCGTATATTACTGGCTGAGGGGGGCGGACAGGCTATGTCAGGTAACACTTTGCGCCAGCTCCTCCCCCCGCCCCGGCCCCCGCCCCCACCTCCCCTCTCCAGGCACCGGAAAACATGTAATCCTAGCGGGTTGCCCTCCAGCCTCGCCTGCCACTAAATCACTAAATCTCGTCTCATCGAATGCCAGGCCGGACAATTTTAATTCATTTACTACTTTTTTTCTTTAAAAAAAAAAAAGACAAAAAAGGTCCCTCAATCAACTTAAAAGTTCACCCACGCAAAACTATGTTTTTCTACGGACAAGACCCGCTCTCCCCCCCCTTCCCCCCACCGACGCCCCCCCCCCCCTCTCCTGTCCCTTCGCCAGGTCCTATTTGCCCTTAAGACGACCGCCGGGAGAAAGAGGGGTGCAGGATGTAGCAGATGACGGAGCAGTGAATGCGACGGTTTATCAGGGCACCACTTACTAACAAAACAACCTGCCAAAAACCGTGGAAAAAAACCCGCACCTAACCTTATTAAAGAAAAAGAGGTGACATCAATTTACAAAACACAATTACATTATTTATTTTAAGTTTTTAAAAAAAGGAGACTTATTTGTTTGGGTGAGGCCAGACCAACATATTTATCAGAGTGAGAATGGGTTCTTATATTTGCGGGAATGCTCTGTGAAGTGCTAGCCACGTGGCCTCAGGCTGACGTGCTATATATCTCCATAATGATCCAGCAGTTCAGACGGGGACGGCAAAGTGTGTCTAGTGGGCCTTCGACCACCCCTCCATCCATTGCAAAGTCCCCTCCCCCTCCTCACCCCCACCCCACCCTCCCACATACACTCACACATACGCCCTCTACCGGGACATCAGCTAAGCTTGGCATCCACCCGAGCCGCAGAGCCGCCTGGTCACACCTCAGTGAATGGTTGGGGTTTTGTGCCCTAGCAACATCTAAGGTCATGCCAGAACAAATGCTCAATTAGAAGAGTGTAAACTTAGTTGTGATTTAATAGTGCTTTCTCAGAGGGATGCACCGGACGCGGTGGCCGAATCGGTAGAGTGCATGCTTCCTGTGCGGAAGGTCGGGAGTTCGAATCGCAGTCGAGACAAACCGATGACTTTTAAAATGTATACTTGTCGCTTCCTAGTGTGGCACTCAGCATTATTAGGTGAGGACAAGGACTGGTTGGCTCAGTATCAGGATAATATGACATACATATACACATAGCGTATGGCCAACATAACACCCATACGTTGTCGTACGTCGAAAGTTTTGTGCATGTACAAAACTTCCGTCACCCCCTAACGAGCATCAACGTACGTTGACGTATGCATAACGAACGTGTAACACATTACAATGTATCCTGACGAAGTGGCTAAAAATCACGTCGGCATACGTTTGCGCGATGCGTCGTAATGTGACAGGCCCTATAGGTATGTGGAATCAAATGTAAATAGACGTCTTGGTTTCAAGAACTTTATTTTTTCACAGGACCATGCAATTTGAATTAATAGAGCTTTATTCTGACCGGGCGCAGTGGCCGAATCGGTAGAGCGCAGGTCTCCCACACGGGAGATCGATTCCCGGTCGAGTCAAACCAATGACTAAAAATATTGATACATGTTGCTTCCTAGCTTGGCACTCAGCATTAATAGAATAGGGCAATGGTTAGCTCAGTATCAGGATGATGTGATTCGGTGGGATATCGAATGATGGTGCATGCGGCCTGGTTTCCCAGTTTGGCAGCACTATAACGTCGCCATGAGTCGGTACCCTAGGTAGCGACAAGTATCAATTTTTTAAGCAATTGGTTTGACTCGACTGGGAATTGAACTCCCGATCTCCCACATGGGAGGTCTGCGCTCTACCGATTCGGCCACCACGTCGGGTCATTCGGTATGCAGTTATATATAGATGTGTATAGATTCGGTATCTAGTTATATATAGATGTGGTACTATATATATAGTATATTTATAGTATATATATATAGTATATATATAGTATATATATAGTATATATATATATAGTTCACTCGTACGCAACAGAGCGCCGCCGTGCGGCAAAACAAAAGCGTAGACTGGATGGGCGTGCATGCATGTCCTCCTCTGTCTCTACCCCCCCCCCCCCCCCCCCCCCCCACCCCCCCACACCCACTGCTTCAGCGATAAAGCTGCATAATCCGACGAAAGCTTAACAAATTGTCAAAGCCAAATCACTCATTTAGATTTGATCGTCCAAATCTAACGTAGATACTGGGCACTCGTGTTGCACAACAAGCATTGCTGCCTAGAAATAACATTAAGTCAATTTAATTAAGCCTCTTAATGCTGAAGTCAATGGCGGCGGAATTTTTACGCGTACGCCAAGAATTAATTTCTCCTGCTTCCAATTCAGATATCTCTAACATTAGCCATATTTACAATCGAAATTACTTCAAACTAAAGTAAGGCCCGGTGATAACGATCAACGGTTGGTTTGTTGTTGGAGTTTTACGTTCTTGCAACATCTAAGGTCATATCAGGATGGATACCGACTTGTGGCAGTGACTTTATAATGCTGCCCCAGTGGGAGACCAGGCCACCAGCCCCATGACCTGATAAAGTGATATCCCACTCAGTCACATTATCCTGACACTGAGCTAACCAGTCCTTGCCCTATCCTATTGATACAGAGCACCTGGCTAGGAAGCGACAAGTATCATTTTAAAAGTTTTTTTTATTTGTTGTTGTTTTACATCCTAGCAACATCTACGGTCATATTAGGACGGGTACCGACTTGTGACAGTGCACACTCATGGCAACTTTATAGTGCTGTCTCACTGGGAAACCAGGCCGCCAGCACGATGACCTGGTATCCCACTCAGTCACATTATCCTGACACTGAGCACACCAGTCCTTGCCCTGTCATAATAATGCCGAGCGCCTGTCTAGGAAGCAACAAGTATCAATTTTTAAGTCATTGGTTTGACTCGACCAGTGTTCGACCCCACGATCTACCAGCACGGGAGACGGACGCTCTAAATCATTCGGCCATCCCGTCTGGTCCCATTATTTAAGTCATTGGTTTGAACCCATGGGTTCAAATCCCATGATCTACCAAACCGGAAACGAACACTCAACTCATTCGGTCATCGGTCATCCCGTCTAACGATCAACGTGATATATTTATCCCCAAATATTGCGCGAACTAAAAACCACGTGACTGTGCAACTTTAAAACCACGTGACTGTGCAACTTTAAAACCACACACCCCGTTGCATCACCAGACGACAAGGGCAATGTTGTCCCGAAACAAAAATAACCGGGGAGAACCCGGCCCGGCCCCCGCCAGTAGAACGGAACCGTCAAAACAGCAGGCTTGACCGGCCACCAGGGACGGGTGGCACCGATACGCGTCACCACCCCGGGGGCCCGCCTACTAACGCGCCACCGTCACAATAATGGCGTGAGTGGGAGTGGGGGGGGGGGGGGACAATAACAAGACACATGAGGATAAATCATTGTAACCATTGTGTAACTCCCTAAGCCGACCACCTCCCTAATTCAACCACTTAAAGTCGGTCCCAAGGTCGCTCGATTTAGAGAGGTTTTACTGTATATATATATATATATATATATATATACACACATACATACATACATACATACATACAGGGAAACCTCTCTAAGTCTCCTCCCTCCACAGATCGACCACTGGCCTATATCGATCGTTTTATTTGGGTCCCACCAATACCATTGTAACCACATTCTAACTCCCTAAACCAACCAGCTCCCTAAATGGACCACTTAAAGTCGGTTAGAAAGTGTTACTGTATATATAAGGATTGCTGCTCCACGTGGTTTTCAGAGATACATAAAATTACGCAAAGATAGTCGTGTTTTTTAAGGTTATTTTTGTTTTACTATAACATATATGTATAACTTGTAAGTATTTTAGGTGAGACTGGTCGGAGGTCAGGTTGCGGGTGAGGGTATATTATTTGCCTTTTAACCTGCATATATATATAATACTTAAATCTTCATTATAATTGCTAAATATATTATAACTGCTATATAATTACTTAACTGCACACATTTGTATGGATACATGTGTATATATATATGTACAGTACAACCCTGATAAACCAAGCTCGGTTAAACCAAACGATCGGTTAAACCAAATGATCAGTTAAACCAAACGATCGGTTAATCCAAACATTTGTTGGTGGCCCGGCAAAATACTCCCATTTATCATATAAAAAAAGTTGGCTAAACCAATGTCGGTTAATGCAAATTATCAGTTAATCCAAACAAAATTGACCCCAGGCCACTTCCGGTACCCTTAAACCAAACTTTCATGCGGTTATAAGGTCATCTGACTTTTTTATATGATCAATGGTAGTATTTTGCCAGGACACCAACATTTTTTTTTGATTAATCAAATGGGATTATACTGTATATACATTACAAACCAATAATCAAAGTGTCCACACACACTGTATATTACATTCAATATGCACCTGCATTTTTGCCAAAGCCAAGTCAAAGTCAAAGCCAAAGCTTGGTTAAACCAATGATCGGTTAATCCAAACAAATTTCTAGGGTCCCTTCAAGTTTGTTTTTTATCAGGGTTATACTGATATATATATATATATATATATATATATATATATGATATTGTTGTGCTTTGTTGTGTCTTGCTTTGTTTTCTTAGTGAGATGCTCTGATTCCTGTGCATGTACTTAAAGCGCTCTTTAGTCTAGGTAGTACTTTTTTTGTTTTCACGTTGCGGTCATCGGGTTTTTTCCACGCCTCAGTAAATAGTGAAGGGTCCTGATCACGGGTATTGTATTTGACACTGCTTACAGTTTCACTATCACATAATTCTTTGGTGTGGATTTTTCTTTTTGTGCCCATGTGAACAAATTAAACCTGTGTATTTATTGAACTTTCTGTCCTGACATTTTGTGGAGATTGTGTTGGCATTGCATTGGCATTGCGGTGGCATTGCATTGGCATTGCATTGGCATTGCGTTGGCATTGCGTTGGCATTGCTTTGGCATTGCGTTGGCATTGCATTGGCATTGCGCTGGCATTGCGCTGGCATTGTGCTGGCATGGCGCTGGCATTGCGCTGGCATTGCCCTGGCATTGCCCTGGCATTGCACTGGCATTGCCCTGGCATTGCACTGCCATTGCCCTGGCATTGCACTGCCATTGCCCTGGCATTGCACTGGCATTGCGTTGGCATTGCATTGGCACTGCGTTGGCACTGAGTTTGGACTGAGTTGGGACTGGGTTGGGACTGAGTTGGGACTGAGTTGGGACTGTGTTGGCACTGCGTTAGCATTGCGTTGCCAGTGCGTTGCCAGTGCATTGCCACTGCATTGCCACTGCGTTGCCACTGCGTTGCCACTGTGTTGCCACTGCGTTGCCACTGCGTTGCCACTGCTTTGGTATTGTGTTGACATTGTGTTGGCATTGTGTTGACATTGCATTGGCATTGTGTTGACAGTGTGTTGCCACTGTGTTGACATTGTGTTGACATTGTTTTACCGTTGTGTTGACATCGTGTTGACACTGTATTGACATTGTGTTCATATTGTGTTGACGTTGTGTTGATGTTGTGGTTACATTGTGTTGAGACTGTGTTGACATTTATGTTGATATTATGTCGACACTGTATTGCAACTGTGTTGAAATTACATTAACATTGCATTGTTGTTGAAGATTTATACTGCCTATCATGGATAAGTCTGAATAGACTTGCTTTCACCCACCATTAGACAGTTTGTCGATGGAAAGCCCGAGCCTACACTTTTACCGACCCAAGGGATTTTTAACCTCCCACACCACATAGACATGGTATGAGAGCAACTGGCCTTTGATGACGCTGTAGGTTCTACACAGCGGTGGAAATCCAAATTAGCAGAGGTGGGGGCACGGGGAATCAAACCACTGACCTTCAGATTAGGAGTCCGACCTAGAAAAAGTTAGGCACTCTAACTACTCCACCACAGAGAAAGCCACATTGTTGACATTGCATTGACATTGCATTGACATTTTGTTAAAATTATGTTTACATTATGTTCACATTTTGAATCTATTAATTAATTAATCAATCAATGCTAGCAAAATTAACGTGTCTGACGGTAATGTGTATATATTGTGTGTGCATATATACGTGCTGTATAAGAATTATACGAGTATAATAACCCGGAATTCTATACAGAGCCTCCCCATCGACAAGCTCGCACATCTCATCATCCTGGAGGTCTCTGAGAAGACCACAAGGAAGACGTAAAGATGCTCGTAGGACTCCTCGCCCACTGTTATAAGGTGGTCAGAGGGGGCGTATATCATCATACTGTCAGTCACAATGTGACAAAGACTGCTTTCATTACTTGACTGTCGCTCTCCATTTAGCTCTCTGATGTGAGAGTGATGTCCATGAGTCGGTCTTCATGTCTCTCAGCTTCAGGTTTTATATATGCCACTTTCAGGGCATATATACAATATACATAATATATATATATATATTATATATATATATATATTGAATTTGACAATTTCCCACTGCACTGTTATCAGCGCCAAACAATTATTGTTGCATCCCAATCTGCTCTACCACACCCCCTCTGTTACTGTGGTGTCCCTTTACTGTGGTCTCCCTTTACTGTGGTCTCCAGAATGATCAGTAATAATGAATAGGACATTTAAAGTTATGCCGTAAGATCACCTCCTCCCTTGCCTACCCAACCCATCACCCACACCCACCCTTTCCACACCCACACCCACCACCTCCACACCCACAGCCACACCCACACCCATACTCTCCACACCCACACCCACCATCTCCACACCCACACCCACCCTCTCCACACCCACACCCACCCTCTCCACACCCACACCCACCATCTCCACACCCACCCTCTCCATACCCACAGCCACCCTCTCAACACACCCGCCCCGCCCGCCCCTACCGGCTCATGATGCACCTGAGCAGTGCGTGACATGGGGTGGTTTGTTACCCGCCTGTTCAGGACAACAGTAAGCTGATTATCAGCTGGAACCATCAGTAATGACAAGTCGCTCCAATATGCCACTAACTCACCAAGCACCAATTCAACCCACCAACCCAAACATAACAATTGCAATACAAATCCAACGGTTTGCAAACACAATACAGTGTGCAATTTTGGTTGTTTATTGTTAAGCATTATATATATACATATGATTATGAGTAAGCCTACATTGTTTATTTTGGACTGCCAGGCCATATATGCGATCATTGTGTGTGTAAGGTATTTTGTTGTGGTTGTTTTGTTGTTGTTGATAAATGATCATTTATAATTATCGAATAAAGGTGAATTATTTTCAGCGCCGAGGCACTGGTCTTCTAGCTATATTATGTTATATTCATTCACATACAGGACAACCCGATTAAATCAAGCTCGGTTAAACCGAACGATCGGTTAATCCAAACTTTTTTCGGTGGCCCGGCAAAATACCATATAATATCATATAAAAAAAGTCAGTTAAACCAAATTCCGTTAATCCAAATTATCGATTAAACAAAATTGTTGGGCCCCCAGACCACTTCCGGTATGGTTAAACCAAACTTTCATGTGGTTATAAGGTCATCTGAGACTTTTTTTATATGACAAATGGTAGTATTTTGCCAGGCCACCGAAAAAAGTTTGGATTAACCGATCGTTTGGTTCAACTGAGCTTGGTTTAACGGGGTTATAATGTATATACATAAAAAAGCAGTAATCAAAGTGTCCACATACATTGTATATTATGACATTCATAATACACCCACGTTTTTGCCAAAGCCAAGTCAAAGTCAAAGCCAAAGCTTGGTTAAACCAATGATCGGTTAATTCAAACAAATACCTAGGGTCCCTTCAAGTTTGGTTTAATGGGGTTATACTGAATATAATATTATATAGTCTAAAACAAACAAAAGCTTTCTACAAAGAAAGGAAAGAATAGTGTTGGCGATTCCAAGGTTGGAGCTGGGGTGGGGAGACGGCGTGGCTTGGATTGAGTAGGGCGGGCGGTGTTAGGTAGATTTGGTTGTTTGTTGGAGTTTGAAGTCCTGGCAACAACCAAGGTCATATCAGGATGGGTACAGACTTGTGCCAGTGTTGTGCTGACACTCATGGCGAGTTAATAGTGCTGCCCCACTGTGAAATCAGGTCACCAGCACCCTGACCCGATATCCCACTCAGGCACATTATCCTGACACTGAGACAACCAGTCTTTGCCCTATCCTATTCATTCCAAGTGCCAAGCTAGGAAGCGACAATTATCAATTTTGTAAGTCATTGGTTTGACTCGACCGGGAATTGAACTCCCGATCTCCCGCGCGGGAGGCCTGCGCTCTACCGATTCGGTCACCACGTCCGGTACGGGGTTGGGTAGGGTGGGTTTGATTGTTGTTGGAGTGAGATGGGATGGGGCAGGTTTGGGTGAGGTTTTGTAGGGTGGGGTGAGGTGAGGTGAGGTGAGGTGAGGTGAGGTGAGGTGGGGTGAGGTGGGGTGAGGTGGGGTGAGGTGGGGTGAGGTGAGGTGAGGTGAGGGGAGGGGAGGTGAGGTGAGGTGAGGTGAGGTGAGGGGAGGTGAGGTGAGGTGAGGTGGGGGAGGTGAGGTGAGGTGAGGTGAGATGAGGCGAGGCGAGGCGAGCCAACCTAAAGAGACAGCGATTTAACACACACACACGCGCTGACTCTAATCGGGTTAATTGGTTGTTAAGTGCAGGGTCGATTGGCTACCCCCCCCCCCCCCCCACACACACACCCCTGCGTCCCATCCTCCTAAAAAAAGGAGAGAAATACTAAAGAGAATATCTGATGGATAGAGAGGGTGGTGTGCGTGGCTAGGCTGGAACTGGGGGTGGGGTGGGGTGATAGTGGGTGGGGGTGGGGGATGCGGGGGCTATTGTGTTTGTTAGCAGAGCATATGGTCGAGGCGTGCAATGATAGCGATGGGCGTGCAAGGGGAGAGGGAGAGGGGGAGGGGGAGGGGGAGGGAGAGGGAGAGGGAGAGGGAGAGGGAGAGGAAGAGCGAGAGGGAGGGGGAGAGGGAGGGGGAGGGGGAGAGGGAGAGGGAGAGGGAGAGGGAGAGGGAGAGGGAGAGGGAGAGGGAGAGGGAGAGGGAGAGGGAGAGGGAGAGGGAGAGGGAGAGGGAGAGGGAGTGTAAGGGTGGCGCGCGGGAGGACTGGTCTTGTCAATGGGATGGGGATACTCTACACAGAATTTCATAGCCACAAATCGGAGTTCATAGCCACAAATCGATATGCCCTACCCTACCCTACCCTTCCTAATATGACATCAGATGTTGCTCGGACGAAAAACCACAAAAGACACAGTGGCCCCGACATCACCAATTAGAATTGTTGTTTCCTTAGGACTCAATAACAAGACCCATCAATCTTCACGCTGCCGCTATGTAATAGTCTGAAAGCGTGGTGTTTGTTTTTTGGGGGGTTTTGCGTCCTAGCAACATCTAAAGTCATATCCGGACGGCTGACAGCTTGACATTTTGAGCTGCTCAGCAGTACAACACCAGCTGTTGGAGCAGGCAGTCAACAGGGCAAACATCAGGGCCAGAGACCGGGCGCGGTGGCTGAATAGGTAGAGCACAGGCTTCCCGTGTGGAAGGTCGGGAGTTCGATTCCCGGTCGAGTCAAATTTACAAAATTGGTACTTGTCGCTACCTAGCCTGAGGTTTGGCACTACTAGACCAGGTTAAGGACTGGTTAGCTCAGTTATTAGGATGTGACTGACTGACTGGGTGGGTGGGAAATCGGGTCATGGGGCCGTGGTCTGGTCTCCCAGTATTGCAGCACTATAAAGGGGCAATGAGTGGGCAGTGTCAGAAGTCCAGTACCCGTCCTGATATGACCTTAGATGTTGCCAGGACGTAAAAGTAACCAAGAGAATTATTGGTAAATCCAGCCCTTCTGCTGATTCTAGGTAATGAGGGTTGAAGGTGGATGGGGGTGTGGGTGGTGTGGGTGGTGTGGGTGGTGCGGGTGCTCAACAGGTGTGGGTGGTGTGGGTGGTGTGGGTGGTGTGGGTGGTGTGTGGTGGGTGTGGTGGGTGTGGTGTGGGTGGTGTGGGTGGTGTGGGTGGTGTGGGTGGTGTGGGTGGTGTGGGTGGTGTGGGTGGTGTGGGTGGTGTGGGTGGTGTGGGTGGTGTGGGTGGTGTGGGTAGTGTGGTGGGATGATGGGATAGGTGAGCTGATAAGTTATTAAAGCTCAACAGATTTTGAACAGACTGCGCCCCATTGTTGCGCATGCGCGGAAGCATGTCGTGTCCTTTTGTCGTCAGGGGGCGCCACGCGTTTTGTTCTGTGTGAAAAGCATTAATTGCTGCCAAATCATGCAACAAACACATGTTTCTGGTGACAACCCCCCCCCCCCCCACACACACACACCCCTCATCGGCCGGGCCACATTACTCTAATCTACCAGCAACATCTGCGGAACGCGCGCACAGGAACCAGGGAATTAAAAATGAAATCGAATTTCAAATTTTTAACCAAATAAAGAAGCAGCGAAACACCCATGACACTTTAAATAGCAAATATTATAATATTTATAGTGTGTTCATCAGAATGGTTTGTTGGTTGTTTGAGTATTACATCGTGGCAACATCTAAGGTCATATCAGGACGGGTACAGACTTGTGACAGTGCGCACTCATGGTGACTTAATGGTGCTGCCCTACTGGGAGACCAGGCCACCAGCACCATGACCTGATACGCCACTCAGTCACATTGTCCTGACACTGAGCCAACCAGTCCGTTCATTGGGTGTGTGGTGTGTGGTGTGTGGAGTGGGGGGGGGGGTGTAAGGATTGAATGTGATCAATGTTATGAAATAAATAGAAGATACGATTACCCACGATATATGTGCACTGTTGTTTTTGTTTTTTTTGCAACTTAAGGAGTTGGTTATAGTAGGGAATTGGATGAAACGGTAGAAGGAAGGGGA